>JAMXBD010003377.1:0-123562 GCA_024138025.1 Combretum micranthum | reverse complement strand
AAATAACCTCCATGAGTATAGACAACACGTCAATTTAGGAATTAGGCAGTCAGTCCATAACCTAAGCATTAGAAACATTAATGTCTCGAGTTCTCTTTTCAGCATTACTAGGTTCAAACAATTTAGAAAGTGACTTCCCCTTTTCATCGCTAGACTTCTCAAGATTCGACTCATACTTCTCTTCATTCTTGTAACTAATAGTACTCTCATTTTTATCATAAGATTAACAAGATTTCCTAATACTTTTAGATTCAGAAGAGTTATTTGAAGATTTGTAATGTTTGCATTGGCTTTCTACCTTCTTCGCCATCAACATTGCCTCCTCCAAGGTTTTAATCCTTTAAAGTTCCACAACAGTAGCAATATCATATCTTAACCAACAATAAACCAAGCAATAGATTAATCTAGAATCTCCATAATTTGACAATAGATAGTATGACTTTCAAACTCTTGAATGTATTTAGCTATGCTCTTACTTCCTTTTCATAAATTATGCAATCTCATCAACAGTTCTTAGCTATAGTAATTAGGAATAAAATGTCGTTGCAATAACTCGTGCATCTCAGACCACGTAGTAACATCATGCTCTCCATTCCTCCTCCTACTAGCCAATACATTCTTCCATAAATGCGATGCATAAGCTTTGAACTCAATAGCAATAAGCTTAATCCATTGCACATCATCACAATCATGATAATCAAAGAGCTTTTCCATTTGATCCTCCCAATCAAAGTATTTATCCACTCCATCGGTACCATCAAAAGACGAAACTTCTAGTTTTACGGTCTCAATATTGTAGAAACCTTAAAGCCTATTCCCTCCATGGCGATCATTAAAATCATCATCATAATCTCCAACTCAACAATCACATACTGATTGTTGCACATTCGCTTTAACTCTATCACCAACTCTACTACAACCATCGACTACTCCATGCATACCATTGGGTAATTAGACTCTTGGATTAATATCTACTTTTTTGATAGCTTCATGATCATGCGTCTATTTATTATGAGGGTTTCCTCAAAGAACTTATTCAACATTCTTAGGGTTTCAAATTGTTGACGCATTGTCATTTGCATCCCCTTCATCATCTTCCTCATGAAGTCTATAAATTCACCTGTATTAATGGTGCTCTTAGCCTCAAAGGCTTTATCATCCCCGATCTTGACATTAGATTTTCCAGAAATCTTCAAAAATAATAAAACTTGCAGCACAAGCAACTAAGGCAAATAAACTTACCGCGCAAGCAATCTAACACCAAAGCCTTAAACTGCTATCCATAACCTCAAGCTTTGATCCTAAGATGATATAGATTGAAGAATCCATGTATTTTACGGATCTAGTGTTATATTGCAAATTAAGATTTAATATACTTTTTGGGTTTTAGATTTATATAAAATAGGAAATTAAAGATATGAATGGTTTATCCTTGGATATTATGCATTAAAGAAAGAAACAGACTAATTGTTCTAATCAACCATATGATGCATGGTTGAAGAAAACAACAAAGAATAATCTTAAGAAACAAACTCAATATCATTTAAGAAGTAATGTATCATAAAAGATATCAAATTGACAAAATTTGGCTAACATCTCTAATATTACCCCAACAACCCTTATATACTCTCACAAGTCATGTAATGATTCTGTTGGAACAATAAAACCAAAACAATTAAAATAGGAAATTGAAAATAAGCTTTAAAAACAAATATGAAGTCACTCTAAACCATATGAGCGTGCAAAGGAGCATGCCATAAAAAATCTCACAATAATCTCACAATCAAACCTTAAAACTACCCGAAGAGTGGTTGTGTAGTCTAGACACCATCCTAGGTGCAACCATGTCACAAGCGTTGTCCTCCCTCGTGACTTCATTCTTCGCAAACAACGTTCACTTGGTCTTGGGTGTAGCTGTATCTCCAACCACCACCTTTAGCATGGCCATATGACCCTCGTGGCTTCATTCACTTGCTCAAATTCTAACATTATCATTGCCATGGCCATGTTTATTGAAACTAATGAATTTTCCTTCAAATCTTGTTAGTCCTTCAAGTTTGAACACACTAGATCATATCCATTAGCAAAGTGTATCTTATAACCTTGTAAATACTCTAATTCATCTTTATTGGGTGCATTCATAAGGATCTGTTGTGGAAAGTTCATCAGTCCTCTACCTTTAGCACAAATAATCGGACCATAAGAACCATGATTCCCATCAAGATGGATCTCTCTTTTAACACATTTGGTGGATTTATACTAACTTTGATCCTACTATCAAACATGTAATATGAAAAATAATGGAAAAGATTGGTTATCTATAAAAGCCTTGGATTTGTATCAATGTCTTCAATGATATTCTCTTTACTCACAAAAAGGAAAAGGGTCATCCTTCTTGTGCATGGATTATAGAGAGATTTGGTTTCATGATCTTTAATGCAAACTCAAATGATCTTAGCTTTCAAGGCCTGTGATTCACGTGGTTAAATGAGAGAGAAGATAATAAGGTGGTGTTAGAAGAAATTGATGAATTTTTTATCTCTTGGGCATAGCTACACCATTATCCTTAATCTATAATGGTGCATAGTGAGATGGTGGGGTTTTAATTGGATAGAGCAGTAGAAAGATAGCTTGTAGAGAAGCTAAGCATGTTATAGAAAAGAGAATAACTATATTGACACTAAAGATTTGAGATTAGCTGGTTCTATGAAAGGGACCGATACACCAAATTCTTTCACCAGTCCACCTTAATGCATTGTTAAAAAAGAAAAACACTTTGCTTAAGTGATGAAAATGATAAGTGGTTGGACTAGAAATATCAAATCATGGTTACTTTCCAAGGATTCTATATAGATCTATTCTAAACTAATGTAAGTACACTTGGGTTAATGTGCTTGTTTTAGTTCCATCCTTGATTTCTGATGATATGAATGAAAACTCGAGGAAATTAGTGTTTAAGGAAGAAATTAAGAATGATGCTTTTCATTTTAGCGCAGTGAAAGTCTACGTCCAAATAAGTTCCCAGGTATCTTCTATTAAATGCATAGATATTATTCCCTCTTATCATTGAAATCATATTTGTCGCAAAGATTGCATCTCTATAGGAGGTTGGTCATGTTTGATCATTTAGTTTATATAATTTTGTTTTCAAAATCATTTCTCACTTTTTGGTCAATCATCTAAGTCCTTTTTGGACAGTGTCATTCTAGAACCTTAAGGTGCTTTTTTGTATAGGGTAGATAATTCATGATGATATTATAACAGCCTATGAAGCTTTTCACTTTGTAAGAACAAAGCAATTTTCTCAAAAGACCTATTATGGCCTAAAGCTTGGCATGAAAAAAGTTTATGATAAAGTAGAATGGGGTTTCTCATGGGTGACCATGGTAAAGCTTGTTTTTTTGTGACAATTGGATAAATGAGGCAATTGCTTGTGTTACCTAGTGTCTTGTAGAGTGTTAGTTAAGTGAAAAATTATAGGCTAGGTTCTGTCCACTTAAGGTTTTACATAAGGCAATCCACTGTTGCCTTACCTTTTCATCTTAGTATGTTCTCTCATGAAACTGAGAATGGGTGGTCAGTGAAAGTTCACTTAGTGAAATGAGAATTAGAAGAGTATGTCCTATCATTTCACATTTGTTATTTGCCAATGATTCTTTTTTCTTTGTTGATGTTGACTCCCTTAATATTTAGGTTCTAAAAGGAATTATACAAAAATAATGCAAAGCACCAGGGATGGATCTACGAGGGGGCCAAAGGGTGCCCCCTTGGGATGTGTATATTTTGAGAGAAGATAAATGATATTTTATAATTGGAATAATATAACCATATGACATTTGATGATGTAGTAGTCAAGAGAACTTTTTGTTTCTGTAAGTCCTAAGTTCGAGCAGTGGTGCTTTCATTTTTTGTCATTGTGTGGTCCTATCTAATACCTATGATGTTGTACTTGCATTTGTATACGAATGGTTTTGTCTTATAGTAATATAATATCAGCCAAATTCTAATTCTTCCTTCATAAAAATACTTGTATTTATACAACATGTTGATATAGAAATAAAGTATGAACTAATAAAATCGAATTGAGAATTTTCTTTTAAAATTATGATGCAATTTGAAGAACTTCCCAAATTAAGAATTTATTATTAGTTTGAATGGATAAATTAATTCAAACCAAAAGTCGAATGAAAAATCTTTAAATGTATATATTCCTAACAATAACCTAAAAAATTAACGTAATGGAGTATTTAGGAAATCTATAAGTTTTATCTGATCCTTCCACATATATAAAACAAATAACTTAAAGGTTTTCATAACTTCCTACATCTTTCTTCAAAAAGCAACACTTGATAATCTATCTATTTATTTTATTCGTATGGTCATTTACTCGCAATTTTTTTACACATGATATTATGGATTAAGTTTGAATAATTGGGGTAGTATCTTGTTAAATCTCAATTTGTTGTCTCAAATTTTTTTATATAAAAATTGTTTGTAATGAAATGGGTTGGAATTGTATGAATTGAATAGAACTGAACGAGTAGTAAATTGATATATACATTCCTTTATTTGAATCATGCCTAGAATGTAATTGACATAATGTTTATATAAAATATAGTTTTTATATATATATAAATAATATATGTTTATAGGATAAAAATATAATTTATGGTAATAATCATTGAAGATGGCGAAATAGAATTACCAGTCTACCCTCTCAAAGTTACTTAGACTCGTTTAAAAAAAATGTTATTAATAGCTTGAACTAAGAGCCCCAACTACTATTTTATTTCTCATTTTACATCAATAAAAACTTGCAATAATTTACATAAGCTACATAAGCCTAACAATGGATAGCATATAAGTACACTACCCATAAGGATTCTGAAAAACTTAGGTAACATGCACTAATTATTAATAGATTTGGATCCTTTTAATTTTTTCTAATTAATTTTTCTTAATCTATAGATTAATTGTAGTGTTTTATTAGTTAGTATTTTGATAAATTTATTAGGTTTACTTATCATAACTAATATGATTTTATATGTTACTAATCATAAATGTGTATATATATATAATATATATAAAGCAATTTCTGAAAATAGCTAGTTAAGAGATTAATTTATACATACATATATATATGTATGTTTATATTTAGAAGTCCTTTGGTGAGTTTTTTTACTTGTACACAGTATTTTATGATATTACTTACTATATTTTTCCATTTTCAAAAAAAGAAATATCTTATAAGGAAAATTCTATCTTTTAAATATAGATAACCGTCATAAAATAGTACATAATTAAAAATAGTCTTTACATGTATGTGGCATTTTAGTGAATATCCAAGCACTCATTGAAAATGATCTTTTATATTATATTATAGTAATTTAAAGAAATATTATTCATAGTATTATATGTTTTACTTCATTGAACTTATGATGAATGAAATAGTACTAATTTACAAGAAAAACGAACATTTTATAGATAAATTAAATTTCAACTTATGAGATGAAAGACCTGCCCCCCCCCCCCCACAACACCAAACATAATAGTCCTATGCCTGTCCCTGCAAAGTACTGGTGTAATATACAGAAATATTTTATAAAGAAGGGCAAAGGAATGTCATTTGTTAATTAAGGAAAGGAAAATTTTGGTCATCCTAATAAATGAGATATATAATAATCATCCCTCACATTGATGATAGTCAACAAATCCTTAAAGATAGTAAATCTTCAATGAATTATGATAAAGGGCAAAAGTTGTCATATGTTGAAAAATAATGGGGTTTTATGGTCCACCTTAGTATTAAATTGATGGTTTTGTCTATGATCTAGAGATGTTTGAAGAGTAGCTTTTGATAAAGGAAAATTGGTCTCTAGGTCACCGGCCCATATGTGAAAGCTGCCGGTGTAAAGCTCTCGGACTTTTTGTGAAGATTGGTGAAAGCCTACATAAAGGCAGTCGGCATTGAAGGAAAGGCCGCCGATGTAGGTGCCAGCTTTCCTACCCGAAATGTTTATTATAAATAGAATTTTAAGGTTCGTATTTCTCATAAGTTCTTCCTTTCTTTTCGACCAGAGAGTGTCTGTTAGGGTTTTGAGAGCGCTTGAGAGGGAAATCTAAAGGAAAACAAGATCTTTGATCCAGGTGAGTCAATCTAATCAAGATTCGTGCAGATTTATATGGAAACAATATCTTTCTCATAGATTTTTGTGTTTTTGAAGGAGTTCTTTGGAGAAACCTTAGTTTTCAATTATGATCTATTCTTCGAGGAATCGATTAAGGAGTAAGATTTGAATAAAGTAAGTTACATCTTCTTTATCGTAGATTTGAAATGAAAAGATTATTTTCGACGAATCATATTGTTCTTATTAATTTGTCAAATCTAGGTTTTTGGAGGAAGTTGTTCTTTTTGGAGTTTTTATCTAATGATAATTGAAGAAAACCTAAGGTTTGGGTTTCAGAAATAATTAAAGGTAAGTTCTTATCCTATAAATCAAAGATTCTATAAAAGTTTGGTTTTATAGAGAAATTTGTCTGTTTATGTGGATTTCCATATTAGGATTTTGGAGAAAGATATATTCTTTTGGGATTTTGAGGAGTTTGATAGAAGAAGAAGAAGTTGTTGTTGTAGTTTCCATAAAAGGAGATTTGGAGATTTTCTATTGTTGTTCGTACGGGATTTTGGATTTGGAGAATCTTCCTAAAATTGAAAATGTACGACCTTTTCTTGTTTGCTGTATTTGCTTGCAGATTTACTTTTCTGATTATTGTCTGTAGGAACAGATATATAAATGAACTTAATTCTATTTGCTTTAATTTGTTTTTCTGGATGTCTTTGGCTTTGCCTAGTAAAAACCCGACAGATAGTGATACTGGTGAGGCATCCTGATGATCTTTGTATGTCGTTGTCCCTAGTGGAGTTGCACTTGGAGATGATTCCGGTTGATTTAGGTGATTTGACAGTATGGCCATGGGTGTTTGGAGAGTACCCATTCACCAATATATGTATATAATTACCTATTTTCAAAGAGTTGGTTGATTTTCTCATGGGGTCTAAGTTACTTCAGGTTCGAGACTAATGTACAGTAGTTTTGAATTATGTTGATTTGCTGGCTTAATAAAGATAATAATCTGGTTGTTTGCATTAGATTAAGTTGCATTTGATATATATGTTGCGTGTGCATATGCATTTGTTTTGTGGATTGGCGTACTGGGCGATTTTGCTCATTCCTTTCATTTTTCAGGTACAGGTGATGAGGATGTAGTATTTGATTTATCTGGTTATGATATGTACATAGATAATGGGGATGATGATAGCGGTCTAGATTACCTGCTGAGGAATAGATTCAGATATAGATTTATATGAGAAGAATTTTGAGATCATTTACAATATTTGGAACTATGTTAAGAATTTATATGTTACAAAGGATTTTTGAAATTTTATGTATTTTGGATTTGTTGGATTTGGTTTCGCCAACATTTTTTGGATCAACATGATATTTGAAAAGATTGTTATTTATAGGTTTTACAAGATTTGAACTTTCTGCTGTATCCTCTGAGAGAGTTATGAAGATTATATTTTATGTGTTTTAAATTGTGGTTTTAGAATGTTATAACCTTTGTGTGTCCTAGTTAAGAGAGGACACATGGTGGATTATAATTGCCAACAGGTCAGGGCGTTACAACCGGAGTATTAAAGCGGTTTCTTTAGCATGGATACCCAACTAATGAAGATAGATGAGATTTGTGTGTTGTTTGGTATACCATCCATAGAAATTCCAAGTAAATATCTTAGGTTACCAACGACGTAGAGAAGAAGTAAATTAAAGGCTCTAAGATTTGTTAAAGACAATATACATTTTAAGTAGGAAAAAGGTGGAAGAGAAGTTGGTTATCTAGTGTAGCAAAGGAAATACTCATCAAATCCATGGCATGGGTAATTTTGATCGATTATATGAGTTACCTAAAGTTTCCTGGTTAGTGGTAGAGGTAGATGCAATGTAGTTCGGTCCAATTCGCTTTTTGAATTGAATTGAATCATATATTACGATTTGATTTTTTTATTTTAATTTAAAGTTAACCATATAGTTTTGTTCATAATTTTTTCAAACTTTAAAGGCAAAAAAAAAAAAAAAAAAAAAGCGACTTGGTACAGTTTCAATTTCGCGGTTTAAGCCTTTCTTTTATTCTTAAAATAGAAATATATTTTATTGAGATGTGTCAGTTACTTGTAATTTATCACAATTGAAAATACAAAAAAAATATTTGAAATTAATTATTTACTTAAATAATTAATGTGTAAAACTTATAATGGGGAAATATTTCATCCATCATAGAAGAACTATAATCATATGCTAGCTCCATTTTCTCGAATCATCTTGAACTAGAATGATATACTAAACTGAATAAAATTAAAATATGTTGTCCTAATATGAGGCACAATTTTCAACTCATTGTGCTTCTAATCAATACATTATCAAACACATAAATCAATAAGTACTTAAGTAATAGAAGTGAATTAATTATTGAGACAAAGAAAAAAAACATTTAATATACTAGAGGTTGAAACTTGAAAATTAGCTTATTTGTAAACACACCACATCAATCAGTATATAACAGAGAAAATCTAATTACATTCTTATGAAAGATACATATCTAAATAAAAAATTAAAAGATATAATTAAATCAATTTTAAATACAATAATTAAAAAGAATATGTTTGAGTTTTTTTTTTTTTTAAATATGTAAAACGGTTTGGTTCTGTTCAAAGTTGCAGATGGAATAGCAAACTGAATACAATCCACTAACGAAACTGTTTTGAAAAGATAAAAAAAAAATACCAAAGTTTTGGTTTGATCTTTTTTTTTTTTTACGTAACCTTAATAAGTGGTGCAAAGAGGTTAATTCAATGATTTGACATTAACAATAGGGTCAAACAGAACAGGAGAGAAAATCCATTAGCACTTTTCAAATAAAAAGGAGACCTTAGTTTTAAAGATCTATTTAACTTTAATTCAACGCTACTATCCATGTTGGCATGAAGAATAGTTCAGATTCCATATGCCTTTTAGGTGTGGGTACTCATTGGTATATATGGTTTCCTTATTCTCCTTTTTTGCAAGCATCTAAAGACTCTAAGAATTCATGGGATGGATAAGCATACTGCATGGTAAGGATCTATGTACTCCTATGGCAGATCGGGAATGGTAGATCTATAAGAACAATAGTAGATAAGTGGATACTAAGCATAGAGATCAATCTTCTAGTGTTCATGAGTAATGTAGCTCGTAGAGATTTTGACACAGTAGGTTAATTAGGGATTTATTAGAAGACATTGATTCGCGTACGAACACTCAGCTTGTATCTAAAATACCTATTGATTTTGAGAATTCTTAGGTTGTTGGCATGAAAATTCGAAACTCTATGGAAGAATTTGAAATTTTGAAAAGAGAGCAATGATGACTTCGAAACTTTTACTGAAAATATGGTAAGTGACTGTTTTGTGCCATAGGATATACAATTTATAGACTAGCTTAAAAGCTACGAAAAAGATAGAACCGAAATTGCTAAAAAAATATAAAAAGTCTTAAAACAAAGCATACATAAAGACAAGTAAAATGTCATAAACGACGTACAAAACCGATACTCCTATAAAAAGTTATAAGTAAAACAAAGCTTGTCAAAATACTTAAAATAGTCGTTTGAGGTCCTAAACGAAAAAATTTGGCCAAAAACCCGCCTAGTTAGTGACTTCTTCAAGTTGGCTTGTTTCCTTTTAGAAAGCATTTTCAGATCACCCAACAGTAATAGACTAGTTTCTTTCTCATTTCTCTAGATACCTGTTCACCACTATTTACACCTCATCAAATTGGTTGGTTTCTAACTTGTGTGATGTTGTGTTGTGCTATTGGTGTGCCCATTCCTTACATAGCTGTTTTGAAGGGGCTATAATACCATTTGTTGAATTGCGTTGTCTAAAGCAAAATTAGTCGACTGTCTCATTTAGCTTCATAAAAATTAGATACTTGCTCTCTTTGCTCAACCTATAATTTTATTGGATGCTTTGTCCTAGATTTGGCTGGTACACTTCCTTTTCTAATTAAGTTAGCAAAGAAGTATGGCATTTGGTGTGACATTGTCCATCCTGTCAAAGTTAAAAAATTTTACTTTGAGAACACTTAATAATGCTTCCCATTCAAGGCAACTTTTTGAAACATGGCAAATATGTGCTATTGTAGTTTTTGCATCTTAGAGGAGACTATTGAGCAAATTACCCTATGTTGTGAATGGACCAAGGGGGTTTGGTTGCTGTTATAGGACTGAGGATAAACGCTAGCCGGTTAAACAAGCTTATATGTATGGTTGAAGGATTGTATCGAAAAGACTGGTTTAAACAAATGGGAATCATTATTTCTATTTGCTAAAATGTACCTTGTTGTAGAATGTATGGAATGGTAAGTGCAACACAGTTTTTAATAATAAAACTTGAATATAACCAGTTGTGATTATTACATAACTGAGAGCTCTAGCAAAAAAGTTAATTTGCTGGTATCAAAAGTCAACCCTGTAAAGCGTCATTTAAGAGATTCGCTCCATTTCCAATTTGATTGTAATCATTCATAAAACATGCAGCAACCTATTTTAGATTCTTCTCACCCCCGGTAATGTGCTATAGCAAAGTGTGTTTTAAGGTTGGATCTTGGTTTGACAGGTCCAAGTGACCAATGGACAAGTTAGTCTATTCCGCTCTTGAATGCAGGTAGTCACCCTCATTTAGATACACCTGATTTCAACAATCAATAGCTTGATGGAGAAGTAGTAGATGGCCATCGTTGCAATTATCACTCCTCTCAATTTGTTGTAGGTGGAGGCAATGATCATGCCCATTTACCTTGTGCAGGCACCCATTAGGATATGCATTGGAGAGCTCATCTTATTCAGTATATCAAGTGAAACTCATATGCCTTTCTCGACCCATGTATTAAGGTTGTGCAATTGCTTTTTGAAAGAGGTGAGAAGAGGTTTGTCTGTGGTGGAGGAGTCAGTGAGTGTACTGCCAGTTCTCCTAAGGAAGCTGAAGCAATTGCTATCCAAGTAGCCGTCAAATATGCAAGAAGGATGAAGTGGCTAGGTGTTTTGTTTGAACTGAATGGTTCAATAGTACCAATGCCATTGGTTCATCTTCTGAACCTCCATGGCGATTACATGTACACATTCAGGCTCTCAAAGCTTTACTGCCTTGTTTTAGAAATGTTTATTTTAACTTAGCTAAATGACATGCTAATAAAGCACTTAATTGGATTATAGTACATACCAAATTGAAGATGCATACTAAGGAATGAATTTTTTTTGTGCTTTCATCCCCCCATGTGTCGACCTTAGAAAAAGAGGCTTGTTACTCAATTGTGACCCATGTGCGGGAGGAATTACCTCATGTACTATAAAATCTTTAATTATAATATAATTTGTCCTTTGACAAAAAAAAAAAATAAAAAAGACCTCTTTTTTTTCAATTGTTTTACAGAGACCAATATCTTGTATTAGTGAAAATATTATTGAAATGGATTTATTGTTGTTATTTATGTTAAACAAGTGGTTCTAAATGCTTTCATAGATTGCAAGTGGTGATTGCATTTTGTAATAAGTTATTTGGAGTTTTATAATCAAGTTCTTGATATATTATCTTATGAGAAACATGTGTTCGAAAAATATGTTATTAAATTGTTAGAAATTACTAGGCTAATGAATGAGTTAGTAACAAATCTATGGAAAATGATAGGTTATAAGGAAGTTTATCTAAAATATTATAAAAATTTTCATTATTTTATAGCGTCTATTCTATATCCATATATTTTACAAAATGTAAATTTTAGATAATGCTTATACATTAAAAGAAAAATGATATCCGTATTATCAGATAAATGTAAGACCTATGCTGCTTCATCCACAGATCATTTATATAGAAAGAATCCGCCTTAAGAAACCTGATATCAATCATGCTGGGCAGGACAAATCCCCAGCAACATGAATCGAATTGTCAACCTGATTTTATTATAAATTTAAATATATTTTGTTATTGAAAGGAGAATTGTCATCTCAAAACGATGTGTTTTAATTTGTGAGGCACATAAGGTATTTTATTATTATTTTGACATTTCGATCGAGGATTCTAAGCTGATGAGCCTAATGTGTATAATATTATTTATTGGAATAAATAAAAAAAAAAAACTAGTGCTTTTTAAAATTGGTTATATTTCTATAGATGTCATGGACATCCAAGGAGATTTTCCTTTATAATAACTTGATTTTATTTGGTAGCTAACAACGGTATATATAAAACATATATTAAAACTTCATAGAATTAAAAGCTTTGAATCACATTCCCATATACTGGTCATTGTGCCCAACGTCCACTAAGAATTTGAGTCTTGAAAATTATATTAATATGAGGGGCTAATAAGCAAATCCTTTGGCAGTCATACGTAAAACGAGAAACTTCCGTCTCGTAATCTTGCTTGCATATATTGTAATTGCATTTTATGTGCTGTATAAACTTTAGTTTACGTATCTAAAACATTGCATAAAATCTCTTCAAGGTATATTTCTGCACCAAAAAACCTAGATTAACGTTATGTTTGGGTGTGGTGGAAAGTCGCAGAAGTTGTAGTAAAGTAGTGGAAGCGGAAAGAAGATGATAGATAAGTAGTTTTTGAATATAGTAGAAATGGAACGAAAAATGGCAAAAATGAGATGACAATGGCGGAAAATGTGGTATCTTCTTTTCTCTCCGAAATTGAGGAGAAAGTTGTGGAAATTATAAACAATAACATGAAATTATTTTCTTCTCCCTGATAATTAAAATGCTAAAATTAGATCAAAAGATAATTTTATCAATTACTAACTTCTTTTCCCTTCTTTTCCTCCCACTTCCTTCATAAATTACCAAATACAAATAATCATTTCACAATTCACACATTTTCATTTGCACTCATTTTCTTTTTCGCTCTTTTATTTCTACTCATTTCCATATTTTTCTATATTTTATAAATTTGCCAACCATAGTGTAAGATGTGGAAGAGAGAGGAAAAAAAAAAAAAAAAGAGAAAAATGGAAAATCCATCATATGCAGGGAACGGTAGAACCCTACATTGAGCAGCGATACTCTCATCCTTCCCTACCTGAAAGGTCGGGTGTTTTAGCCGATTTTTCTATGCTGAACAAGGATTGGATGGAAACTAATTCACAGAGCAATACATTATCAAATCCATAGTATGGAAACTAGAAATGTTGGCATTGATTTTTAATATCCTTAGGTTAGTGGTTTTTCCAATACTATTTATTTGCTCCTTTTATATTCTAGGCCTATATAAATTTGCCTATTTATAACTTCATCATTAAACTTGATACTTGAAATTTGATTTCGTAGTTTTGGTTGGGTTCCATGGAAGATGTCTACTCCTAAAAGCAAAAAAATAAAAATAAAAATAAATAAATAAATAAAAGATAAAAAAATAAAAAAAAAGATATAATTTTTATACATTTTCCTTTTACCATCAGGATTTACATATTTTAATATGGTTGCTTTTTTTTTATTGTACGATCAATTTTTTCGAAGCTAATATATTCATTAAACATGTTAAACGATGGGAAGAAGGAAAAAAAATAATGTTTTAATATTTAATTATAAAAATGCTATTAAGATGAAAATAATCTCAATTCTTGGCAATTTAAACTCATCCCTTTCGTTAGTGAATAAATTTGATGAGTTTGGTCAGGAATAAAAGAATTAATAATATATAAAATATAAAAAAATAATGCAATCATATAAAATAGTAAATAAAATATTAAATGATTATACTATTTTTCATGTGAATAAAAATTAGTTATTATGTATTGATAACATTTAATGTGTTATTGATAGCAATGCACTAAATAAATATAACTTAAAAAATGTATATTTAGTTATGTAGAGTACAATAATCCTACTTTTAAACAATATAAGTTTTTTTTCCCCTTTCATAATCTCTAAAAGAGGATTACTCTATACACAAGTTTATTCCATTTGAGTTCCACAATTTTTTAACATATCAACTAAAGTAAGATATATTTACAATGTATAGAAAGCAATCTTCTTTTAAAAGAAAAAAAAGTTTCACATTATTTAAAAGTGATATTCTTATTTTTTTCATGGTACTCTATGTAAAGCAAATATATATATATATATATTTTTTTTTTTAAGTTATATTTATGTAATGCGTTGTTATCAATAACATATTAAATGTAATGAATAGATAATAAATATTTTCTATTGATATGAAAAATAGTAAAAAATTTTTTTTTTTTTTACTTTTTTGGATTTTTGCATTGCTTTTTATTTTTATATTTTTATATCTTATTAATTTTTTAAATTTCTGGTCAAACTCGTTTATTGAAAAAATAAGATTAGTATAATTTTATCAAATATACGAGCTCAAGTTATTTAAAATCATGATTATTTTTATTTTGATAGTATTTTTATAATTGAATATTAAAAATATTATCATTATTTTTTCGTTTTCCAATTGCTTTTTTTTTTTTCCAAACTTTATATCATTCTTTTTTTCTTGGGCCAAAAAACTTTATATCATTCTTGAAATTATTGGTAATGCTAATTACTAGGCAGTAGCAGTATGTGTTTTTGGCCTTTTTTTAGTCTGCAAATTCTGACCAATAAATTGACTGATAAGACCGTGACTTGTCTAGTTGGACAGCTGCTGCTGCTCCTTGGTCCCTAAGACAAATGAAAGGGAAAATAATAAACGAAAGTTGGCGTGAAATCTGAAGATTCAATTCAACGATCCAAAGATGAGTTTTCCGACTTCAAAAATGGGGGTGACTACTTGGCCGTTTCGATAATGAAATTGAAAAATTCCACTCTTTATGTTAAGCTATTAAATTGGATCAGCGTTCGTACAGCCCTGTGGCTGAGTAATATGGGCATCTAACTTCCCAACCAAATTATTGTAGATTTGATTCATATTTCTTTTTTGAAAGCTATAATAAAAAGTAATTGATAAAAATAAAATTAGATTACTGATAATCCTAATTCTTTAACATGAAAACCTCCAAATCCTTAAATATTAATTCAGGATTATTGTTAATAAGAAAATGGCTGTTAAGAGAACAGCTTCATATATATATATATATATATTATTGTATTAAATTACTTGAAAATATATATAATAATTGAAATTCTAGTATAGTAATTTAAAATAAGTTGTTAACAAAAATAAATATATATTTACAGAAAACAAAATTATTTTTTTTTCATATTTACACATGCCCATGATGCATCTAGAGCATTACTACTATTCTGCTGATAATTTAGGACCCGACCCGTGAACCCGAATATGACGCGACATGATCATAAAAAGGTTTGAGTAACTAAAAATCAACATGAATAATAAATAGGTTAAACTCGAAACCACATAAATTTAATGTATTCGGATTTAGATTTAGGGCCCAAACTCATTTATAAACCCATGAACCTATTAAAATATTTTAGTTTTTTTTAATAGACTTATTTTATTAAAATATAATATTATTATTTGTAACTAAATTAGAAAGTGACAAAACTAATCATATAAGAAACAAATTATATATATATATATATATAGATATTATAAATTATGCATAGAACATATATCAACTATAGATTTTATTTGACAAATAATATATATAATTTAAATATCAACATACAATTGATTTATTTGCTACATATTGCTCATATATATATATATAAACAATATATATACCATATAATATGTAAATAAAATATCTATAACAATTATATTTATAGATATAACATGCACATATTATAAAATCTATAGGTTGTAAAAATGACATATTGAACATTTTTAAAGTGGGTAGATTGTATATAATACATATATGTAACTTATAGAGTACATACAAAGCATGAATTATATATAACATATATTGCTTAGATATGTGTATATATTCATAACATACATGTTATATAGGTTATAGAAATGACATTGTTGAACTTGTGTTTTTAATGTGTGTTTTTTTATAAAGACATTAGTAGCACAATTAACCATTCAATAGTGTTAAAATTACACTTAATTTGTTAAAGAAGTTTATTGAGTAATATATGCAATAAATGCTTGTGCTTGTATTTTTGTGTGCTAGAATTTTTTGCAAATTTTGCAGGTGAAGAGCATCGGTGGCAGTGAACTGATATAAAATGGATTGGCAAACCGGTACATAGGAAATCTCTAGGGGCAATAATTAGAAGAAATTGTGGCAAAGATTGCAGGCATGGGTAGCCATAATCTCAACTTATTTTCATACTTTTAGTCCTTAAACCATATTTGTCGTGCTTAAACCATATTTTGTCATACTTAATAGATCTAAACAAAATGTTATAAATGTTTAAATTTACATGAAAATATTTTTGGACAAATCTATGCACAATTTGAGAAAAATTCATACTTTTGATGACTAAAATGTGCATAAATTTGCTATGTATTAACTTATGTGAGTTTTTTCAGTTCTAACATGCTTGATATAACTTTTTAAATTTGCTTGAAGTATTGGTCATAAAATTTTTGATGACATGTAGTTTTGGTGCATGCTTTTGAATTACACTTTTACTAAAATTGGGTTTTGCATGCATTAAAATGGATTTGATGTCTTGATGCATAAACAATGTTTTGACATGCTTAATGAAACTAAATAAACTTGTGAGAGTAAACAATTTGCTTGAAAATGGTTTTAAGCAAATTTGTGTGCTTTTAAAATCCTATCATGCTTAAAAAAAAAAAAAAAACTAAAACATGCATAAATTTGTGATATGTGATTTTTCATGAGTTTGAGTTGCTCAAACATATCCAAAACACTTTTTAGAACTTGTATGTTGATTGTGTGTCTGTCTTTTTATGGCATATATTGAGTTTGCCCTTTTTATGAGTCCATAGGAGGAGAAATGTGTACAATCAACATGTTTAAATGTGTTATGTATGATATCTTTGGAAATTAAGTGTAACCTGGAATTTCCTTTTGTTGACCATCAAATTTTTTAAACCAAGTTGAAAATCTTGTTTTAAAACCTGAATGCTTAACTTAGGGGGAGTGTTAAATTGAGAGGAGTTAATTATGCATGATTGTGCTCATAAAAAAAGGGGAGATTGTTGAACCGTGTGTTCAACGTATTTTTTATGAGAAAATTAGTAGTACAATTTACCATTCAATAGTGTTAAATTGTTAAAGCTTATTATCATAAGCTAGTCAATAAAAGCCCAATTCTAAAGGAAAAAAGTAATCCAATTAGGGCAATTCTCAGCTTAAATCATTGTGTGAGTCAGATATTGTTTGAATATAGGGAAATAACCTTGAAAAATCCAATTTCAGACAAAACACAAAACCGATCAAAATAGCAAACCCTATGAATACTCTCGAAAACTCAAATCACTTCTTACACAAACCCTATCAGCTCAAAAGGATCTTCGAGAGAGGTAATCTCCACGCAAGTGATGTAGAACATAAGTTCTCTAATACCTTTAGTAACTTTGAACTCGATTACTCTGCATCAAAAGAATGTTTAGTTAGGGCTTTTAATTAATCTTTCTGATTCTATTTAACTGACGTAACTTGTGTTTGTGTTTGTTTGTGTTTATGCAAGAAAACAAGATTTGGAGGATGACTCACTGGTTCTTTGAGTGACCATTTGGCTCTTAAGAACTCAAGGACAAACCTAAAAAGAATTCCCACTGCTCTCCCTTTTGTAATATCTGTCTATTTATACCCTTTTTTATCTTAGCTAACATATGCATAATTTTATAGTTACTGTCCTTTGTAATTTGTTGAAAAAGAGCAATATTATCTGAACGGATTATTATTCAATTGACTTCTGTTGAAATGTTCATTAGCTAATAGTCCTCTAGATGATAGGGTCGTTTAGAAACCCTCTTTGTATTAGTACTGTTCGTATTATAAAGTTACACTTAATTTGTTAAAGAATTTTATTGAGTAATATATGCAATACATGCTTGTGCTTGTGTTTCTATGTGTTAGAGTTTTTCTGCAGATTGTGTAGGTGAAGAGCACCGGCAGCGGCGAGTTGGTACAAAATGGTTCTGACAAGCCAGTACATAGGAAATCTCTAGGGGCACTAATCAAAAGAAATTGTGGCAAAGATCACATATACACTAAAACTGGCTATTGGACTTTTTTTGATCTGATCATTGGAGGAGTTTTGGAGCCCAAGGGTTATGATTTTAGAAGCATTATAGATAATGTTATTGAGGAGTTTATTAGGGCCGTTAAAGCATATATTTTGCATTCTTAATTCTTGTAAACCCTCTTTAATTCATTAATTGTGATTTGTGTTAATTTGTGTGAGATAGAGAAAACTATAGTGTCATTCGGTATTCTAATTGCCATAAATCCTTTTAGTGTTTTAAGAGAAGTCATGAGTTTAGTCTATAGTAGTTAAGATTGTAAAATCTCAATTCAAGCATTTATGTTATTGTTGTACTGAAGTATTCTATTGAGACAAATTATTTATTGTGAATGAAAGTGTGCAGTCCTCTTTCTGTGAAGCATTTGTGTGGACCATAGAGACTAGAGGATGGATTGAACTCCTCGTTATATCATGGTGCGAGCTTTCCATTTTCTATATTTTTATTTATTATTGTTTCATTTTTTTGTTGAATTGCATAATTAGGAATTAAGTTTCAAAAAAAGAATCAAAATTAGCCATAATCCTCATTCCAAAGTGTTACATAGTTTTTATAGACATATCGAACATTTTCAAAGTGAATGGATTGTATATAATACATTTATGCAACTTATATGGTACATATGAAGCATGATTATGTGGCATAACATATGTATAACAAATATTTATAACGTATATGTGTATATATATACTTATATATGTAAGATACATAGGTTATAAATAAAATATATGCTATATATGTATATATGTGTATTGTAACTCATTGTTACATGAAATAAACATCCTATGTGTGTTAGAAAATACATATCATATATAGCATAATATGTGTGCATCTATATAAAACATCTGTATATGTATGAAATTTACATGTTACAAATATATAATATATATTTGCTATAACTCATTTGTTACATAAATTAAATTTGTTAATGCGTGTGTATTTGCAATATAATATATAGATCATAAATAACATATTATATAAATTTGTATTAATATATAACATAAAAAACATATATTGTATAGATTATATATAATGCATATAATAGAAATTATGCATAACCTATATTATATTGATATCGTAGACGCCCTCATTTTATATTAATTTAATATTAGCAACATATAAATCTAAGTATCAAATATAACACAACTTTTATAGGCTTTAGGAAAATTGCATAGGTTTGGCATAATCTTTGTCATTTAATATAACGTTAAAATTTATTTATTTAGTCTTAATTAGAAAATAGGATTGGAATTAATTAAATTATAAATGAAATTATAAAGAAAAATTAAATTAGATAAATACAGGTTATTTAAGGGAAAAAAACATAATAGTTTCCAAAAAAAAAAAAAATAGATGCTGACGTCAGCATCATATTCCTCCTTAGGATGCACACAACATGCTCGACCAGCCTACTTCACGACCATTTTTTAGCTATTTTAGTTTGTAATTGGACCAAATTGATTGTGAAATTGCAAACTATGCACGAATGGCTTTCATTTGAAACCAAATTTGCAAGTTTTCATGAATATTCACTAGATCAAACTAAGGCTTGGAATTTGGGAAAAATCAATATTGAAATTTCCAAATTTATCATGATTCATGTCAAAATTTTGCTTTTCGGGTAAGTTGGGAGATATTGGAGGTTTCAACTTGGCATACAAGTATCAAATATCTAATTTAATTGGAAAATTGCATCTTAATTTGAGAGATTCCCAAATTTCGTGCTAAAAATAGCTCGCAAATCCTATATTTCGATTTTGTGAAATTGGCAAGTTTTTGAATGAATTTGAAAACCTAATAATTATTAGGGTTTTTGAATTTTCTCACTCAATTTGGTGTTTTTGTTGGGCAAACTGATAAAATTGGAGACCACCAGAGTCTTTAGGAGGTTAAGAGCTTCGAAACCCACTTGTTAGTTGCTATCAACAACCCCTAGATGACCATTATCGGAGCAACCCATGTTGCTGCTGCCCTTTCTCTCCTTGGAACGCCACCTTCTAATAGTTTTTTAACAAAACCAAGCTCACTAGTCTTTGCCGCCCCTCCAAAACTCCGCTTGGCATCACTCTTGCCATTGTGTTGTCATCGTTCGCCCTTTACACAAAGCCACTGCCGCTAAGTCGAAAAATCCAAACCCATCTGATTGCCGCTCCGATCGGGTTCCTCCTGCACGCAAGTTAAGTTTGTTTCATCTTGTTCTTTTTTTTAGACTTTTTTAATTCAACAATAATTAATAATTGAAAATAATAATCTGGTAATAAAATAATAATAAAACAATATCAACAATAAAGAATATTGATAAGTGTTGAAAGCCTTTACTATTTGTATTTATTTTGACATTATATATATGAATTTTATGTGATTTATTAAAGAAAAGGATGCTTATTGATTGAAAATGTTAATTTCAAAAATAAAAGAATATAATGGACTTAATGAATACATTTTTGATGACTTAAAGGAGATTTTTATGAAGAAATGTGCAAATTGAAGATTTACAACATGTAGGACTTTCTGCACAAGCCGTGCAAGACAATGGTGTAAGAAATAAATTTTAACCAAAATGCAACATAGATTATACACAATGAGCTCTATAAGCCATGCAAAGCTTTTGTGTAGAGATGGAAAAATGACTAGAAGCATATCAGACTAGAAGTGTATCAGAGACCTAAACGAGCTCCCTACACAAGCCGTGCTTGGGGTCGTGTAGACTTTGTTATGACAAATTCTCTAGCTTTCATTGCTACATGGCCTTAACCACGAGCCATGCAAGATGGTCATGCAAGACATATTTTGTCCTCTTCTATAAATAGCCATTTTGACTCGTTATTTATTCATTGATGTCTTTATTCCTATAAACCTTATAGAGGAAAATGAACTTTTTTGAGTGGAGAAATGCAGAAGCTCATCCAAGATCATAAGACTTCAATCAAAAGGGGTTTTCAACATGAATTCTTTCTATTTTTCTATTTCCTATCATCTTGTATCTCTATCTATGGAAAAATAGATCTCTAAACACTAAGTTTTGAGAAACCCTAACCTAATATGTAACTGGATTGATGTTTCATTCAATGAAGTTTATGTTCTTTGAATCCGTTTATATGTTCTTTTATTGATTTATTGAATTGATATATGCGCAATGTTGATTCAATACAAGATTCTTGTCAGTCTAATTGAAAGATCATTTAATAAGAAGAATCTTTATAAACAATGAAGTTTGCATGTATTTCTAAACATAGAAAAACATGAACTCTCTACATTAAATTGATTCTTGCTTGATTATTCTTGTTTGTAACACAATCCTATATGTCTGTAATGAGAAAGAGATTTCCGTTAATTCATTCAAGATTAGGAATTGATGTTCTTGAAAGAGAAGTTAATTTATTGAATGAATCTTGCAGCTTAAAGACAAAAATGAAGCATTGAATGAGTTTCTACAAAAAGTTACATTAGAGTTAGCGGTAGATCAAAACTAGGGTAGTTTTGTAATCAATATTTTTGACAAGGGTAATATTCAAACTGCTAGTGTTAATTAATTAATTAGTTGCTTAACCATACCATTACCATTTGAACTATACCAACTAGATAGTAAAATTAGGGTAAATATTAGTAATTGTCGGTCTTAAAGGAACAACCCTTGTGCTAATTTATATTATAATCGAGAAGTATGCTTGCCTAAGATTAATTGTAGAATACATATAGGTTTTAATTTGTTTGATGCGATTGGTCACATCAAATGTACATAAATAATAATTAAGATAATGTGTATATATTGTTGAAAATTTAAAAGGAATTGGTGGTTGTTATAATAATAGTTATGACCATGATAAAATAGTTATAATAATAATTCTTGAAATTATTTAGGATAAATAATCCGTCATGATAAAATATATGTATGGTCTTTGAACGTTCTATGATATATTTTTTAACCTTGTTATATATAGAAGTGACCTTGATTCTAATAGCATTAAATTTTTGTGATTTCATCATATATATGTATATTCATGGCATATTAAGATTTCATCTTTGGTAATGTAACTTTAATCATTTATATAAACCTTGATACATCATGATATTGTCCTGTTGAAATTGGCATGTTTAAAATTGATAATCCATGTATTTATCTATATTTAACATGTGGAGTGATTTGAAATATACGATTCGTGTTATGATAATGTGTGTTTCAAATTGGAAGTTTTTGCCAAGTTAAGTAGTGGAATTTCCTCGATTATTCGATTTTTACCATGACATGTACTATAATATGTGAATGTGTATAAAATTATATGAATTAGGCTTTTTTTCATAATAACACTTAGAATTTTGATAATATTCCAAATAATAAACCTTAATCATCCATATGTGATATTATCTCATTGAATTATCATGTTTAATATTGTATTGATTGTCTTCATGATTTTGATTTGAATAATACATGATGTGTGACTCATATTACGTATGGTTATGGATTCTTGTTCAAAATTCTTTTATCACTTAGAAAAATATGATTTTTCACAAAATTACTATGGAAATACGTTCCTTAGTTTTTTATAAAAGTAGTTTATTTTTGTATTTATGATTATGTTTCTATATTTATGGTTTTGGTCAAAAATTTTAATTTACTATGTTTTTCTTTTTAGAGGAAGATTTTCCTCTTAATTAGGTTTCCTTTTTGTTTCTTTTCCTTGTACAGATAGGGCCATATGTGTATATATTTTTGTACCTTATAATTCATAAAAAGGGAAAAAAATGCAGAAATTCATTTCATTCTCAGAGTTTTCTTTATGGTATCAAAGCATGGAATTCTATGAAGACCTGCAATGTTCTCATGATAAAATACGACATGGCCTCTAACCAAACTTCTATTGTTACCTTCACTCCAAACAATAACAGCAACACCAAAAGTCAAAAGAGGCAAGGACACCTTTAGCATGATTATTGTAGAAAGCGGAGACATCTCGAAGAAACATATTGGAAAATTCACAGTAAACCAGCAGATTGGAAGCCAGCCATTCCCATGATGCTGTAGAATCTAGTCCGTTCACCAAGGATCTCAAAAGTTGGTTCTACTTTGGGAACAAGTATGTTAGCACAAAAAGGTAAATACTTAAATGCCTTACAGTAAATAGAGGATAAATAAGACCATGGATTATTGATTCTCTTCATGAATGGAGGAATTGCTTATTTCAAGGAGAGATAGGGGAATTACAATTTTTTGCCACAAAAATTCAATTCTTATTATAGCATTATGTACTTTGATGTAATCTTATGTGATGTTAGTGAGCGAGAGGTCTCCATTGTCTTATGTAGAGTTAGAAATTGATTAACTCGAGGGAGTAATTGATTTAATTATTGAGATCCCATAGTGCAAAGCATGAATGATTCATTAATCAATCCATTATCATAAGAATTTTAAGGTTTAGGGTGGATCAAGGTGGAAAGTATGTCTTGTGACTGAATTCATCTTTGAAAGCATACTTAGTTGATCTTAGGGTTTGCTTTATCTTTTGTTTAGCAGTTTAATTGTAGATTTCACTTCAAAACTTAAGCTAAATAGTAGAGAAACAGTAATATTAATACTTGTTTTCAAAATCCTAGAAGACGACAACCTAAAATCTATGCTACATTGAATAAACACTCGTAGATTTCATCAGGTTTATAAATTTTAGAATTTGATATGATTGGTAAACAGTGCATCAATTATGTGTTCCAAATGATTGAATTTTGAAGAAAGAGATGATGCATGAAGCTCATTATTCAAGCTGTACTATTCATTTAGGAGAGACTAAGACATATCAAGAACTTAAGAGTGATTATTGGTGGAAAGGAATGAAAAGAGATGTGAACAATTTTGTTGCTCAATGTGAAACTTCCTAAAAGGTAAAAATAGAGCATCAAAAGCCAGGTGGATTATTACATCCATTCCCTATCCTATAATGGAAATGTGATCAAATTTTTATGGATTTTATAAGTTCTTTACCAAGGACTAATGCAGGGTTATGATGCTATACAAGTAATTATAGATCGACTCACTTCTTACCCATTAATATGGCATATTCCTTATAGAAATTGGCATGGATATATACTAAAGAAATAGTCAGATTACATAGAGTGCTAGTAGGATTGTATTTGATAGAGATCCAAGATTTGTTTGAAGATTTTGAGTTAGTTTGCAAAAGGCCATGGGAACTCAACTAAAGTTCAGCATTGTATATCATTCTCAAACAGATGAACAAATAGAAAGAATAATGCAAATTTTGGAAGATATGCTAAGATCATGGGTATGAAATTTAAGGGAAGTTGGGATCGACATTTTCCATTAGTGGATTTTTCATACAATAATAGCTACCATTCAAGTATTGGTATACCATTTTATGAAGCATTATATGGATGCAAATGTAGATCACCATTTTTTTGGGAAAATTTGGAGAAAATTGCCATTGGACTTGAGTTAGTGCAAGAAACAATCGATAAAGTGGCACTAATTAAGTAAAAGATGAAAGAAGCTTAGGATTGACATAAAAGTTGGGCCATCTTGAAAAGAAGAGAAATTAAATTTGACGTAGGAGATCATGTGTATATCAAAATAAGACCAAGCAAGATTTTACATAAAAAAAAACTTACAAGGAAATTTGAGCCTGTGATATATTAAGCTTTTTAAAATCTTGGACAAAATTGGAGACCTAGCATATTGATTGGCACTTTTGCTAAGTCTTGCCAATATACATAATGTTTTTTCATGTATTGGTTTTGGGGAAATATATTCCAAAGCCCGACAAAGTGGTTGAATTGGAACCTATATCACTTCAACAGAATTTAACATATGAGAAACATCCAACAAGAATTTTAAACTTTGAAGTACAAACTCTTAGGAACAAGAAAATTAGAAATTTCTAAGTCTTATGAGATCTGCAAATTGAAGAAGCTACATGGGAGTTGGAGGAGGAAATCATACCTACTTATCCTCAATTGTTTGAAGAATCAAGTAAACTTTAAGCTTTGAGGATAAAGCTTCTTTTGTGGGGTGGGAGGGATATGTGGGTGGGTGTACGGGATGTGATCCCCAAGTTTTTCCTTAATTAAGATAGAGTTTAGAAAATTTAAATTAATATAGATTTAATATAAAAAATTAGAATGAATGGTATACTTAGTGAATCCAACTATAACAGCTTGTGTAAAATGGGTTAAGTAGAAATAGTAACTTAAAAATTTCAATTGGTCTATTCTAAAATCCTTTATTAACTTATACTATTTTCAAATTCTTTTATAAACTAGTCTTTATAAAGCTTAAACCCTAAATCAAAAAAATTTCCTTATAAATTAAATTGAGGAATTTTTGTACAAAAAAATTTCTACATACAAATGGGCTATACTTTGTAATAATATTAGTCTTTTGATCTTTGTTCTTAATGCACAAGAAGCTCAAATATGATGCATATTCAAGCCTATAGACCATTTGCCCCATTATATTTATCATGCACCCACACATAAACAATAGCTCTTGCTTTTAGGCCCAAATTCAAACTTTACTTTATCAAAATTAAGAGATAATGATCAAACAAAATTAGACAAAAAATCTTCCTCTTCTTCTTTGAGCAGGCGCCACTTTCCCCTTCCTCACTCCACATTTTCTTCATTAACTTTCCTTCTAAAACTCTCCAAAAATCCATATCAAACTTTATCTTCAAGATAAGATCCAACTAAGCTACCATCTATCTTTTGCTTTGTTTATTTTGTAAAATCAATAAGTGTAATTAAGGTTATGTTAGTAAATGTTGTATATGGAGTTTTTAAGGATATTGATGATTGATGAGTGAAGATGAGTAATGCAAATGATAATTTAAGGCTTAAATTAGTGATATAATGAACTTTTGTTGGGTGCTTAAGGTTGATGTGGTGTATAGTTAGTGTAGTATAAATTTGTATTTGTAAAATCATTCTAAAGTTATAAAAGAAGCATATAAACCCTATATGTAGGTGGGAAAGTATTTTTAATGGAAATAAGGTCATAATAAGTAGTTAGGAAGTATAAAATTTTGAAGTTGAAAATATAACTTAAGGTTACCAGATCACAGACGTGATAAAGGAGGTGATCTTCTGGGATCAAATTGTTTTGCCATATCATGGGTATGATGGAGCCTGTGATCTGCTCGGGTTAAATTTTCCTCAAGTGATTATGAGGGAGATCACAACTGTAATTTGTGATACGACTTAGATAATGGCTGTTATGAGGGATGTGATGTCTTCTATTTCCTTTTATAAAATAAGACACTCTCGATCACGAGGTATTGGTGATCATGTTGAAGATCACGACCTAAGTTTATAATACATAGACTTAATAATTAGTCAAGTTTGTATAGTTAAGTAATACCTAAGGTTATAATAATCTTAAATTAGAACACCTAAGGTTTAATAGAAATTTGACTTAGTTATATACTTAGTAATGCATGCTTATTGTTTTATAGCAATCTTAAGTCAAGACTCAGACTTTCTATTTGATTATTACGAGGACTAGCCAAGATGCACCGGTGAGTAATTAAATCTTTTCTTGTTTGCGATTGTAATGTAGTAGCATGTACTTTAAATGTAACTCAAATTAAATACATGTACGGGGACTAGGCAATAATGCATGTTTAATGATTGTTTGATTGAATAAGAATTTTTAATGCTAAAAGTGATGACTAATTGTTTGATATTAATTGTGTAAGCCTCGGAAAATTTCATAAATAATTTCAAGATGAACTTCGAAAATAAACCCTAAAAATCACTCCAAATTAAAACCGAATTTCAACTAGTCCAAAAACACGAACGAATTAGAAACTTCTTAATCTTGAGAAAATGAAAATCTTTAAAAATAAAATAAGAACACAGTGGTCTTCAAATTCAAAACCACTACGTACGAAAATTCCATACGTAACTCTGACTTATAAAATGGTAATTAAAGCCCAAAAACAAATTATTAAAAAGCAAATAACGATTGACTTTCGAAAATATAACTCAATTCAAGAATTCCGAAAACATTAAGAGATATTAAATACTTACAAAAATAAAATTTAAAATAAATTTCTCAAATTAAATATGTTGTATAAACATAAATATCAGTTTCCAAATTGGCAAAGGTCTAAACCGAAAATCACCGGAAACCCTAACCGGAATACAATAGTGTAAGTCCGGCAATCTAGCGCCCTAACCCTAGAGGCCGAGATGTAGTTTAAATATGTAGAATAGCTCATAGTAATATAAGTTTGTTTAAAAATATCAGATTGGTAAATTTTTGACCTATTTCGAACCCGTTCGGATACAGACTTCGAAAAGCGTGTCCCGGGGCTCGAGATATCAAAAATATACCAATAGTACCGTTAGACTCGTAATTTCATAAGATTTCTAAATATATCAGTTATATAATTTTTCGGGTTATAAAAGTTACAGTTATAACCTTTTTATCGTATTTCCATTATTACCGGTAATTGATTAGTCTTTTGCACTATTCATTTTTATTTCATTACAAAATTTTATTATTCTTATAAAGCCTTATATTTTTAGATAAATATTTTATATGTTATAGAAAATTTTGTTTTTCTAAAATTTAGTTCGTTTCGGGTCTTTACGGGATCAGATTCTGTTTAAGACCCGATACTAAAAATAAAATAAATTAATTTAATAATTGAAAAATATTTAAAATATTTTATTTTCATAAAATAATTTTTTAGAATTTTTCGGGTTATAAAAATATTATTTATAGCCCATATTCGCGTATTTTGATCATACCGGTAACATATTTGTTAAATACTAAAATAATTCAAATAATTATTTAATTTTAATTATGAAAAATCTGCTACAAATATTTGGAATAAATTTTCAATTTTATTTTATTTTATTAATAAAGTACTTTTACAACCCATACCTTCAAGTACACCTTACACATATCACTTCTTTTCACTTCAATCTTTCTACACATTATCCCACAATTGATGGCAGATTTTTGACCCTCTTTATGGCTGCCATTGTCCTTTTTACTCTATTTTGACTAAAATTAATTATATTTCAATCCTTCTTCAAAAAGTTACATTACACATTATTACAATTCAATTTCAAGTCAAATTCAACAAATTCACTCTCTCTCCTCCCCATATTCACGTGCAGCTCTTTTGGCTGCCTTGTTTTATTTTTTTTCTCTCTTTATTCATTAAAACACTCATTTTCTCTCTCTCCTTCATTTACTCACTTTCCCTCTTTCATTCTTTAGCTTTTCTCTCTCTTTTTCCTCTCTTTCTTCTTCTTTTGTTCTTGTTCTTCAAAACACAAGCTGCCCCCATCTCTTCCAGCTTCCACATATTTCTTGAAGATTTCTAAGCAAATCTTCATCTCAAAGCTCCATAGGTGATATAGGTAAAGTGTAATGAAGGTTTCATGCATCAAATGACCTTCCATAAGCTTAAAAGCTTAGGATGATGATGCCAAAAATGAAACTCTCCTTTCTCTACTTTTATTATCTTGTATTTCAATTATTTTCTTGTTTAAAGTTGATATATATTGTAGATCTAACTTTTTATAGCTTTGATTTTTGTTTATGCCATAGATCTTGTATTTAAGTTGTTATTTTTGTTATTCCTTATGATTTATGCATAGATCTAGCATCCACATGTCTATCTTAGTGATTCATGCATGTAAAACTAGTTTAGAAAACTAGATCTAAAGTTTTGAGTTCATAGATGCATTAGATCTTTGTTTATGTTCATGAACAACTTGCTATAGCTTGATGATGGTAGGAAAGTTGTAGGAAACCCAAGATCTATTTTGTTTTCAACAAAAATCAATTTTGAAAATTCGGATGAAAATGGAACCATAGTTAGAAAAGTGGTTTTTCAACTTCAAAATGTGTATTTTTCATTTAAAATGAAGGGCTTAGGGTATAGATAACATAAATGAGTAATTTTGATGAGCAAAGTTTAGATCTATGAGTTTAAAGTTTGTTTTCATGGGTTTCATCTAGGTGTATGTTCATATTATGTGTAGATCTTAGATTTGAACTTGAACAAAATTTGTGAAATTCGTATTTTGGCAAGACCAATATTTAAAAACCACTTTCCAAGTGTCAAAATGTAATTTTTCTTAAGAAAATGAAGGCTTAATATATGTATATCATCAAGACTTCTTTTTACAAGAATCAATGTGATTTTCAAAAGTTATTTTCAAAATAAAAATTCTATTTTCGGATTTTGGCCAAGGCCTATTTTAAAAACATGTTTTCCAACTCAAAAATGAAGTTTTTATTTAAGAAATGAAAGGCTCTTAGGATAGGATATGTAAGGAATGGATTTTCATGAGCTTAGATAGATTTTATCAAAAGATATAACCAAAAATGAATTTTGTAAATTCGGATCCCAACCAAGACCAATTTTTAGAACCCATGTATCAACTCCAAAACTCATGTTTTATGTGAAAAATGAAGTATATAGGTAATAGATATCATTAAGCAATGATTTTTACAAGTTAAAATGAGTTTAGGCATGAGTAAGGTGTTAAACAAGTAATGGAATTAAAATGAAAAA
Source organism: Combretum micranthum (assembly GCA_024138025.1). Taxonomy (NCBI): domain Eukaryota; kingdom Viridiplantae; phylum Streptophyta; class Magnoliopsida; order Myrtales; family Combretaceae; genus Combretum; species Combretum micranthum. The sequence goes on along the minus strand of JAMXBD010003377.1, from coordinate 93,774 downwards.
TTTTGAGTTAGTGATCAATTGTCAAATTCGTAATTTGAGATGATGCATAAGTAATCACTTAGTATTTGAGCTCAAATTGCAAGTTTTATGTGTTAAATGAAGTCCTTAGGTAATTGATATAGTAAAGCCTTAAATTTTAATGTTTAAACAAGTTTTCCCAAATGAATCATTCAAAAAGTGGATTTTCTAAAATTCGGATTTTTGAGTAAATCATATTGGAAAACATATTTACAAAGTGTAAAATGGAAATTTTTATGTAGAAATGAAGGTCATAAGTAATATATATAATGAAGACTCAATTTTAACAAAAATAATTATATTTTCTTAAGTAATAAATCCAAAACAAATGGAAATGATCAAAGTTAGAAAACTAGATTTTTCAAAAAGTAGTTTATAGTTGAAGTCTTGCAAAATAAAGAGTTAAAATTTTTTTTACCAAAAATCATCAAGACCATGCATACATTAAGCTCATCTCATGTCATTCATGTTAGGAAATCATTCATATTGCATGTATAGCCAATTTATATAGTAGGAACATTACAAAATTTACAAAACTATTTTTCGGAATTGAAATTGTTGCTGCCCTAATCTGATCCGAACTTTTCGAAGCTTCAAAGTTTTCAAAACTTGAAAATAATATTAGAAATAGATAGATCTTTCGAAGTAGATAGAAATCGATATATAATTTGCGAGATTCCGAGTTAAAATGACCAAGTTATGGCCGTTTTAAGTTGGAATTCCCGCTTAGGACGCGAATTACGAATTTGATAGTTTGAATGAGATAGTTTGGATTAGTTAAGTGATGAAATACTTATTAGAGTATTTCTTCCTTTTTAGGAGATCCCGAGATCGACGATTCCCTACCAAATTATTATTACTAGAAGACCGGTGATCCAATGGCCGAGTGAGTTTTCTCCTTGTTTTGTTACCTTGATTGTGATTGTAGTTAGTTGCATTAGAATTATAGGAACAAGATAAAAATCGATATGAATGGGGATGGGATATATGATGAGACTGTGATGAATGTATGCCAAAGAATACTAAAGCATATCGAAACCACGATTTGATTGGATAACTGCACCGTTCATATTATTTCTGTTATATGTGTGATATGGATTGGTCACTCTAAAGAATGTATAAATATTTTGACCTAAGCAAAAATTAAATTGGTCATGCATCGCATTGGACATATTGCATTTGGTAGCATGCTACTCCTACGCAGGTCGATCGGTATGGTCCGTGGATGACTCGTTTGGATAACGAACCCGGTGCCAGAGCTCATTCAGGGTACTAAGGCGCATGTGGATGCATTCTTGGATGAGCCTAGCCGAGTCGAGTGCTAAGAGCCGAGGGCTTGGGGACTAGATGCGGTCGTGTAGACTCAATACCATTCCTAACCCAAGATACGGAGGGCGTAAATCCGTTCTGTGTGTGGGTTCCGGATACCCATGCATAATTGCTTGCTCACGTGTTTGTTCATGCATAGCATATGATGATTATAACTTGTTTGTTATGGTACGGAATTAAGGGAATTCTCACTAAGCTAGTGTAGCTTATACCCCAATAGTTGTTTAAATGAACAGGTTATCTCAAGAATGCAAAGTGGGGACGAATTGGTTGGAGCGGGAATGACTCCGGGATTTCGGCAAGAATACGAATGTTTGAAGTTATCAGCTAGTTTTATGATTTGTCTTGTAATAGTTTATGTAGGGAAGTCTTGATGAATGAATGGAGTTGAATGATTTGTATTTGAAGTATAGTGATTATTTGAAGTATAGTTTGTATCGAAGTATAGTAAATTTGTATTTCCTTTACATTGTTACTCAATTGTATCATAAAATGTAAAATGTTCATCCGATGTGTCTCCTTTATGTGTTAGACGCCTTGTACATAGTATGGAAGCCTTCGCGTGACTGAGGTGGTCATTCTTAGGCTTTAATATTGTGTACGGCGGACTGCCACGTTTAGGGTACCCTTTGGGTGTGACATCCATTTTTCCATAAAAATCATCATTTTGGCATTTGGAAACAGGTGTTTAAATAGTGGCCATTTTCAAATCCGAATTTCTAAAAATTTCATTTGAGATTGTTTCCTCTGTAAAACTCATGTGGTCTTTCAAGAATCATTTCCTAATCAAACCTAATCCTTAAGACTTCCGTCTCTTTAATAAAAATCTTGTTTTGGAGTTGAAAAATGGGTTTTTACACTTCAAGCTTCTCTTATTATGAATTTAAAACTTGCTATTGAGATTGAAACAAAACTTTTGTAAACTTTTCCTTGTTTTGGAAATATTCCTTAGTAGATCTAAGCTTTTCTTATCAAGATCACTCATTTATGGTATCTATTCCCTAAGCCCTTCATTTTTAATGTAAAATACACATTTTGAAGTTGAAAAATGACTTTTCTAAATATGGTTCCTTTTTTATCCGAATTTTCAAAAATCATTTTTGTTGAAACTAAAGTAGATCTTGAGCTTTCTATCTTTTTCCTACTATCTTCATGCTATTACAAGTTATTTATGAACCTAAAACAAAAGCTTAATGCATTTATGAACTCAAAACAATTAGATCTAGTTTACCATACTAGTCATAAATGCATGAACACTATGACGGTTATGTGAATATGGATAGATGATAAATATATGCACAAATCATTAATAACAACAACATAACTTGATAGTAAAACAAGGTAATAGCAAAATAACTCAAATAACAAGATCTATAACATTGTGATGGCAAGGATCTCATGTTCAAGTGTTTCCACATCCCTAGCTTAAAGCTCATGGGGATTTTTAAAGTGGAATCACACATGAATGATCTTGCCATTACATGTTTTTAAGGTAATAAGGTATAGATCATTACCTATTGGATGTGTGGAGTAAGAAATTTGAAGAAAACAAATGTGTGTGTGTGTGTTTGAAAGAGAGAGAGTCACCGCAATGAGAGGGGAGAGAAGAGTTTTTGAAAAAATTTTGTAAAGAGAAAATGAAGAGAGAAACAAAGTGAAATGGAGAAGGCATAAAAGAGTATTTATAGAAAAAGGAATTTTGGGTTTATGTGATTAAAAAATGAAGGAAAATCAACAAATGAGAGGGAACAAGGGGGAGGGGGGTGCTAGTTTGCAAGAGAGGGAGATAGAGGTAAGTGTGTTGTGTAAGTTTTAAAATTAAATAAGTAATTTAAGTAGTAAAAGTTGTATTACAAAAATAAATTGTAAGGAAAATGATTAAATAGTAGGAATAGGTTGTAACAATGTAAGAAATAGGTCATGGGTAGTTGTACTTGTGAATGGTGTGAAAGAAATCAAAAAGTAGATTAGACATTTAAAGTATCGATAGTAATAAAAATACGATAAAAGGTTATAACTGTAACTTTTATAATCCGAAAAATTATATAACTGATATATTTGGAAATCTTATGAAATTATGAGTCCAACAGTATTAATATCATATATTTAATATCTCGAGCCCCGGGACACGCTTTTCAAAGTCTGTATCCAATCAGGTTCGAAATTGGTTGAAAATTTGGTAATCTTATCTTTTTAAGCATCCTAATATTATTACGAACCAAACTATATTCTTCGCTCTTATTTCGACTTCTTGGTTTAGGAACACGGATTGCGGATCTAAGCTTCTAGGGTTTCCTAGGGATTCGTTGACTTAGGGTTTCTGGTTCACTTTCCGGTTTAGGGTTTGAACTTGATATTACCCTAAAAATTAGGTGCTTACAACCAACCCCCCTTAAAGAAAGTTTTGTCCTCAAAACTTGAAGCACGTACCAGATTCTACAAACAATTTGGGTATTTCTGTTGCATCTCATTTTCGGCCTCCAAGTTGCCTCCTCGTCACCTCGTAGAATGATTTCTCCAAAGAACCTTAACATACTTGATTTCTTATTCCTCAACTTTTGAACTTTTCGATCTAGACTCTGTACCGGATGCTCTTCATAAGTGAGGTTCTCTCTTAACAACACCGGTTCCAGTTCCACAACTTGATCCTGGTCGGCTACATACTTTCAAAGAACAAAGACGTGAAAAACATTGTGTACTCCAGACAAATTTGGTGGTAAAGTAAGGCGATACGCCAACTCCCTAACTCACTCTAGTATTTCAAATGGACCAATATACCGATGGCTTATCTTTCCTTGCGAGCAGATTCGATGAATACTCTTGATAGGATTTACCTTTAAGTACACATGATCTCCTACTTGGAACTCAAGAACCCTCCTTTTCAGATATGCCCAACTCTTTTCTCGATTTTGAGCCTTCTTCATTCGTTGTTGAATAACTCGTACCTTATTAGCGGCATCTTGTATAAGATTTGGTCCAAGAACCAATTTCTCCACGTCATCCCAAAATAACACGGATCTACACTTTCGTCCATATAAAATTTCATAGGGTGGCATTTTAATTGTCGAGTGATAAATGTTGTCGTAAGCAAACTCCACTAAAGGTAAGTGTGCTTCCCAACTTCCTTTAAACTCCATCACACATGCTCAAAGCATATCTTTTAAGGTTTGTATGGTTCGTTCAGACTGTCCATCAATCTGAGGATGATATGTTGTACTAAAGTGCAGCATAGTTCCCATACACTTTTGCATGCTCCCCCAAAACTTGGACACAAACCTTGGGTCTCTATCCGATACAATCCCAGCTAGTACTCTATATAGACGAACGATCTCCTTGATGTAGAACTTTGCCAATTTATCCATAGAATAAGTCATACTTATCGGTACGAAGTGAGTGGACTTGATTAACCGATCTACTATAACCCATATAGCATCATTCCTTGTTGGCATTTTCGGTAATCTACACACAAAATCCATGGAAATCTGATCCTACTTCCATTCCGGTATTGCAAAAGGTTTCAACAATCCTTCCGGCCTCTGATGCTCTACTTTCACTTGCTGGCAAATCGGACACTTCAACACAAATTCGGCTACGTCCCGTTTCATTCTGTTCCACCAATAATGTCTTTTGAGATCTTGGTACATTTTCGTTCCTCCCGGGTGTACCGTGTACCCAGAATTGTGAGCTTCACTCATGATCTCTTTTTATATCTCCTCAACATTTGGTACACAAAGTCGTCCCTTCATTCTTATTACATCTTCATCATCTACTATGAAGTCAGTATATTTTCCTTCTTGAATTTTTGTCTTTATTCTTTGTATTATCTCATAGTAATGCTGAGCTTCCTTGATTCTTTCCACTAAAGTGGGTTCCATCACCAAATTTGCTATTTCCGTCTCAGTATCTCCTCCTGTAAACTCAATACTTAACCTTTCAAACTCCTTCACTAATTCGTTTTGGTTGGTGAGCAAAGCTGCTACTTCTTTGTGATTCTTACAACTAAAAGCATTAGCAACCACATTCACCCTTCCTGAGCAGTAATTAATCCCCAAATTGTAATCCTTGATTAACTCAAGTCATCTCCTTTGTCTCATGTTCAACTCTTTTTGTGTGAACAAATACTTAAGGCTCTTGTAATCAGTATAGATCTCGCACCTTTACCTGTAAAGGTAGTGTCGCCATATCTTTAAAACGAACACCACTGCAGCTAGTATCAAATCATGTGTAGGATAATTCTATTCGTGTGGCCTTCATTGTCTCGAATCGTAGGCAATCACCTTCCCCTCTTGTATGAGTACACATCCGAGACCATTTCTCGACGTGTCGCTATGAACTATGTAGGGCTTCTCAGGATTTGGTAGTACCAAAATTGGAGCGGAAACAAGTCTTTGCTTAAGTTCTTGAAAGCTTTGGTCTCTCTTTTCCATCCATATAAACTCTTCATTCTTTTGGGTTAATTGGGTCAAGGGTTTAGCTATCTTGGAAAAATCCTTAACAAACTTCCTACAATACCCAGCCAAACCCAAAAAGCTTCTTACTTCTGTTACTGTCTTGGGCGGTTTCCAATCCATTACGGCTTTTATTTTTTCAGGGACCACAGATATACCCTCTCTTGATACCACATGCCCAAAAAATGAAGTCCTATCCAACCAAAAATCACACTTGGAAAGCTTGGCATATAACCTGTGTTCTCTTAAGCTTTGTAATGCCATGCGCAGGTGTTTTTCATGTTTCTTACGCGTCTTGGAGTAGATAAGGATATCATCAATAAAAACTATAATACACTTATCTAATAAAGGCTTATACACTCGATTCATCAAATCTATGAATGCAACAAGAGCATTTGTTAACCTAAATGACATCACCAAGAATTCATAATGTCTATATCGAGTCTAGAAAGCTATTTTAGTTATATCTTCCAGCTTAACCCTTAGCTAATGTTGTCTTAATCGAAGATCAATCCTTGAAAACACACTTGCCCCTTGTAGTTGATCAAACAGATCATCAATCCTAGGAAGCAGATATCTATTCTTGATTGTCACTTTGTTTAGCTCCTAGTAATCCACACATAACCTCATCGATCCATCTTTCTTCTTAACAAACAAAACAGGTGCACCCCATGGTGATACACTCGGCCTTACAAATCATTGATCCAAAAGTTCCTGTAATTGTTTTTTTAACTCATTTAACTCAACAGGAGCCATGCGGTAAGGCACTTTAGATATCGGTTCCGTGTTTGGTGCAAGATTAATCTCAAAGTCGATCTCTTGCTTTAGGGGTAATCCTGGTAGCTCATGAGGGAAAACATCCGAAAACTCATTAACAACTAGTATATCCTCAACTCGAGGCAACTCTTCCTTATTTTCTATTGCACCAAAAGAACTTTCCTTTTTGGTCTCAACCTCCTCATCTACAAGTAGTTCAAACGAACTCAACTCAGATCCTCTGGAAATTGCTGTCTCTCCCTTAAATTCGACATCTTTCCCATCCAAGTCCTTAAACTCACTTTCTTCTGTCTTCAATCTACAATAGCTTTAGTAATAATCAACCAACTCATACCCAAAATCACTTCATACTTACTCATTTCCAAAACAATCAAATCACATCTTGTGTGATGTCCTCGAATCACTATTGGACAGTCTTTCAACACCTTATTAGTTGTTACTACATTTCCAATTAGAGTCTTGATACGAAAGCTAGAGGTGGCAATGGCTACTGGTAATCCAACTTGTTTCGCCAACCCAGTAGTGATAAATGAGTGCATGGCTCCAGTGTCGAACAAGGTGTAAGCAGTCGTCTTATCTACTAATATGCGTCTTATCGCGAGTCCAAAATCTTGGTCATCATCTTCCTCTAAGATAGCTAATTCATAGCCTTCGTCCTCAGCTTCCTCACAAACCCATTGTCCCTCTAGATTATATATCCTCATGCCATGCATAGCTGACCCAGAACAACTACCAGGGTTTCCACTATTCTTGTTTCTGAGCCTTTTTGAGGATGATCCTCTAAATGTCCTGGCTAGGGCACTCGACCTCTGTGGTCACTCGTTGGCAAAGTGTCCAACTTGCTTATAGAAAAAGCAAGTAGTAGTAGCTTCTTAGGGCACTCAGAGATCTTGTGACTTGCCTCCCTACAAAAATAGCACTTGTCTCTCAACTGCGGACATCTCCTAGGATAGTGCTCTCACTTACACTTCTAGCAACTTGGGGTTTTAGGGATGTTCTTTCCTCCATTTCCCACACTTGTACTTCCTTTGAAGCCATAAAGTGGCTTGAACCTTTTCTAGGGATACCTTGAACTTGACCCCCCATTTTCTCCCAAACATAAAAGGTGTTCTATCTGTGGTATTTGTCTTTCTCTTTTTGGCCCCTTCAACAATCTGGGTTCTCTCCACCAATTCCCTAAAAGTCCTGATGTCGAACTCTTCAAGTCTCACTCTCATATCCTCATCCAACCCATTTAGAAAAACTTGTCTCTTCAGTTCCTCACTATATTTGTACGAGTCAGGGGCATCGGACAGCCTACTGAACCGGTCACATATTGTTCCACCGTGTGGCCTCTTTGTGATATGTGCAGAAAGTTCGCACTGTACTGTACCCGGAGACTTCCAGGAAAGTAATGCCCAAGAAATTCATAGCGGAACATCTCCCATGTAACAGGTGGTACAAGTTCTCTTCTCTTAGATTCCCACCACACTCTTGCATTCAGCCTTAGCAAGTATGTGCCATAATTAACTCTTAAGTGGTAGGGCACTTCGAAGGCATCAAACGACCGTTCTATTTGGGCCAACCAATCATCAGCCTCATCAAGTTTTCCAAAGGCTCCCTCATAGTATCTATTACCTCTTATGAACTCAGGCAAGGAGCTCTTATACTCCCTTGGGAGTGGTGGTGGAGGTAAGGAAACGGTGTAGGATTGCGCATTTTCAGGCATTAGCATAGCTATAGATGCTTGTTACGCAAAGGGCGGTGGAATAGGTGTTGGAGCAGAAGTGGGAACAGAAGCAGAAGCAGGCATAGTTTGTCGAATGGCCTCAAGCACTTGTGCCAGTTGCCCTAAATTCGCTTGTAAAGAGACTTGAGCATCGGCCATTGGTGGGTTTGGCGACAATGTCGCTTGTTGTTCTCTCCCCACATTTGGTTCATTCGATGCGCTTTGCTCTTGTCGTCTCCTTCCTCTACTACAGCTGTGTTATGTTTTATTTAACTTGGCTAAGCAATCTTTCGTAATATTGTTAACATTTTATATCAAGATTCGAAAATGTCGAAAATTCTCATTCAAGCGAATAATATAAAAGCAAAATATACTTTAAGAAACTTAAATAAAGAAAGCTCAATTTCATAAAACTTAACATAATTTTTCATTAAAACTTCAACTGCAGGTACACAGACCTTTACATTGGTATTGAAAACAAAGCATAATGATTCAAAACAACACGACATAAAACAACCATAGACAACATCCCGGAACAACAAAAACTACTATGACCTATCTCTCAAGGTCGCAACTACAAAATTCAGCTTAAACTTGTGGGTCAAAACATAAGTCTCGCTTCTTTCCTTTAATCCTCACACTTTCTTTTTGTAAATTACTTCTTCTCCTTCCTCATCCTTGTTTCCTTCAGATGGAAGGACAATCTCATTCTCTATCTCTTCCACTTCTTCCTCATGGGGTAGGTAATCGATTTGACTTGGTAGAGGTGGTTGGGCCATATCGGCAAGCGGAGGTAATACTTCCTCATACACTCCCCACCAAAAGAAGTGACTTTGAGCATCCGCTTGAAGCCAATCGATGTGATCCCCCAACAAGTCATGGGCATAAACAAACATATATCCAATTGGGTTCCAGGTTTGAAAATCAAGAAAAGTTGGTTTTCCTTCATTCCTTAACACAAAGGTAGCTTCTTCCAACATAGGTTCTCCCAAATTATAAACAAAAATCCTTTCTAATGCATAAATCACCTCAAGCTCTGACCAACATTTCTTCCTTATAGGGCAATACTCTATGTTGGTCACTATTTTATGCCACTCGGTGTTCATCAACCCCCTTTTCCACAAATTAAACATCTATCGGATTGACTTAGGGCGGCCAGCTAAAGCAAATTCTTCGCATAAGACCCTAGTTCTCAAATGGTATTCAACCAAGAACTCGTCGGTGATAATGATGTGCCCTAGGCCATATGGATTCTATGTCATTTGAATGTTTATTATCATTATAATATATATGACATTTTCTTTATCAAAGTAGTTATTGGCCTTTTACTTTGATAAAGTATTATTCTTTGAATAAATTGGTTATTCCTTATGTCATTAAAGTATGTGACTTTAATAGTAAAACCATAAGGTGACAAATAACTTTATTCTAAATTATCCCTAGTCGTTCATTATATGGAATAATAATGAATTAAGACTAATATGTTAGCTGGATGATGATCATGTTTTACTGATCATGGATATGAGATATTAATTCAGCACATGTATACATGTAAGAGTACATTGTATTGGATTGACCAAATATGAGAATACTATATGAATCAATGGGATAATTATTTCTCATTAACAGTGTTGTTTTAGTCCTTAGACCTGAAATCACCATAGATTCCAACATGAGGAATATTGTGTTTTGACTCAATCAAACGTTATCTTTAACCGGATAATTATAAAGGTTGAGATTGGGCATAATATAAATCATGTAGAGGAAGTTGAGTGATTAAGATAGGATTTGTTCCTCTCATTAATTTGAGAGAGATATTTTTTGGGTCTCTTGATGAGTAAGACTAAGAAATGCGTGGCCATGCTCGAATGAATTCATAAGGAGTTGTCAATATCATTTGTTTAAGTCAGTCATACTCTGGAATCAAGAAATATGTGATTAAACAATATAAGAGTGTATTGATCCACACCTTATGTTTAATTATAAGATATCATGTAACAAAAGGATTAAATAACTGATTGTTAATAGGTAAAGTCGGATCATCGATCTTCACTTAATTTGGGTAGGCATAATGTCTTGCTAGAGACCAATTATGTCTTGTAGATCTAAAAGGTATTTTAGGGCTACTGCCAACATTAAGTGAACCTACATGGTCACACACAAAGAATGAATTAATTGGATCATGAGTTATTATAGATAACTATATTGGGAATTAACTAAGCATTTATTAATCTTAATTGGATTAATATTAATAAATATTCAATTAGCGAATTAAATTTGTCATTCTTTGTGATTAGGGGTAAAATCGTCCATGATGATTTTATCTTATAAATAAGAGGTGATGGTCACCTCTAGAGTTTACAGACGCTTACCGTCATATTAGAAATTATAGAGAAACTCTATAACCTAAAAGGAGAGAAACCCTTTTGAGAGAGATTCATAAATTAGAAAGTGTTCCCACGTGCTGGCACGCACACATAGATCTGATTGGAAATTCATTCGTGTGGATACAGTAGAGGGTGTTTGCGTTTGCAATATCTCATATCTGAATTTCCAAAATTTTAAAGCATCAAAAAGGTAATTTTATCAACTCTAATTTGATTGAATCGCATGGATCCGCCATTGGGGATGTAGGATTCGTATTTTTATGAAAAATAAAATATATTTCCGCTGCGTTTTGATTCCTAAATTCCCAACAGTCGGGTTGCTTACGCATTTTCCTTGCCACTAGGTAGGCTTCAACAAGAGTAAGCTATTCACAAAAGAAGAAAGAATTAGAATTGTAAAACCCATACTACTACTATGCTATTCTCATCTAAGCCTTCTTTATTTTATCCTTACCTAATCTTGGTCTTTTCTTTTTTTTTTTTCTCCTTAAGTCTATTAATTAAAGCTATGATTGTAGATTCTTAACCATGCTCTAACACCAACTTAAATTGTCACGCCCTAAAGGGTATCCTAAACGTGACAATCCACCACACTCGATATCTAAACTCAAGTATGACAACCTTAGTCACTCAAAGAGTTTAAACGCCGGGTGCAAGGCTCACGTTCAACATATAGATAAAACCATACTTTGAATCTTAATAGCTTAAGAAGACATACATAGCAATAAGAATATAAATCATAACAGTTATATCCAAATTTAACCTATTACATGATCTAAGGGGCATACCCCTGACGAAATATTAAGAGTTCTTCAGTTCTCAAAAGTCTCTTACAACAACCATTATATATTATCAATTTAGGAGATTCAACTAAAAGTCTATGCCTATATCTAGGTTCCGACTTCTTTAAAAAGCTCCTTAAGTTCCAAAAGCTGTACTTGAGGAAAGTGGCCTCTCGGAGATAGCCATAAATATTCATATTGCAACAGGAAACTATTAGGGTATAAGCTTACGAGCTTAGTGAGTTTCACTTCCAAAATTAAATGTGCAACAAGCAATATATAACAGATAAGTTATATTAACAACCATATGAAATGCACAAAAACGTGAGTATACAATATATAAGACCATCCGAAAATCTTATGTTGAATGGATTTACGCCCTCCATTCGAGGTTAGGTGTTTTAGGCCCATACGACCATAGATTTCATTTTTTCTCATTTATATTGTGATTGATACAAGTGCCCACCCACACACTATTCAGTTTATATTGTAGTTGATACAAGTGCCCACCCACATACATTTTCAATTCCGGTCCCTACGCCAACATTCGAGTTTACAGGCCCCTTGTTGCCCCAGCTATTATGCCTTCTTCCCACAAAGGTATAATAACCTATGCAATGTGACTCACATAGGGTATGCATGGCCAATTTGATTATAAGATCATGGCATATTAATTTAACAATTTATGGGTGATCATAGATATTGCAGACAAATCAATTCCATACTAGGTCATACAAAAATTTATAACAAGTTCATTTCGATATTCTTATCATCAATTCACCCATGTAGAAATCATATACACTCAGTCAAATTTTTATCTTGTCCTAATTCTAATGCCACTAACACTACAAGCACAAGCATATAATTTAAAGATAGTGAACTCACTTTGCCATGACACGAAAATCTACTTAATCGTAATAGTCCTTGGGAAGGTCTAGTCCGTCCCCCATGTCTCTTAATCAAAAGAAATAACTCTAATGAGTATTTCTATGAAGTTTCAATGAACTTATAAATTCTATTCTAACAAGTTCGTCACAATTCGTCTAAGAGGAAATGTCAACTTAAAACAGTCATAATTTGGTCATTTTAACTAAGAATTTCACATATTATATATCGATTTCTACCTATTCGACGAGATCAATCTATTTCTAGAATTATTTCTAAAAAACAAGATCATTTGGTCCATGAACAGTGGGGTACCGAATACTATACGAATTTCCCATTCCACAATTCAACTTATAAGTTCAAACCAAGCATCATACTAAAGCTTTGATAGTACTTAGCTATCATTATATCTTGTAAGACTCTATTATATACATATAAAACTCAATATCATGCATGATTCATGGGTGTTGGTAATTCTAATTTCTCATGTACCTAAATAATGTCAAGTAAGAAGTATAGGACATTACTTTTCTAACTTTGCTTCTACAAGTGCATCATGTATATATGCAATACCTACAAGCTATTGTCATGAAGTTTATGAGATGAACTATCAATATGTATATTCTTAATGATATAGTACCAAGAATTCCTTTTTGAAAAACTTTTGCCTTGAAAAACTTTTGAAATTTATTAGACTTAAGAAAATAGTTTTTCTTCTTGTAAAATCATACTTGCTTTTATCAAAACTCAACCTTGATGACCTATATACCCAACACCTTCATTATTTTAAAATAAAACCTTCATTTTGGGGTTAGAAAATAGATGTTTAAATTGGTGGTTTATCTGATTACGAATTTTACAAAATTTTAAAGAATGAAAACATTGTTTACTCTTTTCTTTGAAATCATTTCCTTGTTTTAGGATTATACTTTGATAAATCTCTCATATCCTTGTCAAAATGAGGTCTTTATTACATGTATCCCCTAGGACCTCCATTTTTCCATAAAAATCATCATTTTGGCATTTGAAAATAGGTGTTTAAATAGTGGCCATTTTCAAATCCGAATTTCTAAAAATTTCATTTGAGATTGTTTCCTCTATAAAACTCATGTGGTCTTTCAAGAATCATTTCCTAATCAAACCTACTCCTTAAGGCTTCCGTCTCTTTAATAAAAATCTTGTTTTGGAGTTGAAAAATGGGTTTTTACACTTCAAGCTTCCCTTATTATGAATTTAAAACTTGCTATTGAGATTGAAACATAACTTTTGTAAACTTTTCCTTGTTTTGAAAATATTCCTTAGTAGATCTAAGCTTTTCTCATCAAGATCACTCATTTATGGTATCTATTCCCTAAACCCTTCATTTTTAATATAAAATACACATTTTGAAGTTGAAAATTGACTTTTCTAAATATGGTTCCTTTTTTATCCGAATTTTCAAAAATCATTTTCGTTGAAACTAAAGTAGATCTTGAGCTTTCTATCCTTTTCCTACTATCTTCATGCTATTACAAGTTATTTATGAACCTAAAACAAAAGCTTAATGCATTTATGAACTCAAAACAACTAGATCTAGTTTACCATACTAGTCATAAATGCATGAACACTATGATGGTTATGTAAATATAATTAGATTATGAATATATGCACAAATCATTAATAAAAACAATATAACTTGATAGTAAAACAAGGTAATAGCAAAATAACTCAAATAACAAGATCTATAACATTGTGATGGCAAGGATCTCATGTTCAAGTGTTTCCACATTCCTAGCTTAAAGCTCATGGGGATTTTTAAAGTGGAATCACACATGAATGATCTTGCCATTACATGTTTTTAAGGTAATAAGGTATAGATCTATTACCTATTGGATGTGTGGAGTAAGAAATTTGAAGAAAACAAATGTGTGTGTGTGTGTTTAAGAGAGAGAGAGTCACCGCAATGAGAGGGGAGAGGAGAGAGTTTTTGAAAATTTTTTCTAAAGAGAAAATGAAGAGAGAAACAAAGTGAAATGGAGAAGGCATAAAGGGGTATTTATAGAAAAAGGAATTTTAGGTCTATGTGATTAAACAATGAAGGAAAATCAACAAATGAGAGGGAATAAGGGGGAGGGGGTGCCGATTTGCAAGAGAGGGAGACAGAGGTAAGTGTGTTGTGTAAGTTTTAAAATTAAATAAGTAATTTAAGTAGTAAAAGTTGTATTAGAAAAGTAAATTGTAAGGAAAATGATGAAATAGTAGGAATAGGTTGTAACGATGTAAGAAATAGGTCATGGGTAGTTGTACTTGTGAATGGTGTGAAAGAAATCAAAAAGTAGATTAGACATTTAAAGTATCGATAGTAATAAAAATACAATAAAAGGTTATAACTGTAACTTTTATAATCCAAAAAATTATATAACTGATATATTTGGAAATCTTATGAAATTATGAGTCCAACGGTATTAATATCATATATTTAATATCTCGAGCCCCGGGACACGCTTTTCAAAGTCTGTATCCAATCAGGTTCGAAATTGGTTGAAAATTTGCTAATCTTATCTTTTTAAGCATCCTAATATTATTACGAATCAAACTACATTCTTTACTCGTATTTCGACTTCTTGATTTAGGAACACAAGATTGCCGGATCTAAGCTACTAGGGTTTCCTAGGAATTCGTTGACTTAGGGTTTCCGTTGACTTTCCGGTTTAGGGTTTGAACTTGATATTACCCTAAAAATTAGGGATTTACACAAGTGTTGCTCATAATTAACAACCTGAGATTGTTTGCTTCACTTAAACCATCTAATATGCTTGAGTTGCATCTTATTAGATAGTAAGTAACATTTGATTGAAAACAATAATTGGTCGTTTACTTTGCTAATGAATAAGACTATAATGGAATTCATATTAATAAAGAATATAGTAGAGGTTAATTTGTTTTTTATTAAATAGGGGGTATGTAAATCCCAAAATTTTTCATACAAATAGAAATAGATAGAAATATAAAAATAAAAAATAGATGGTTAATATTAAACTCGACAAGGCCTCTAGAATTAAACTATGAGTAGTAATGAGCCTATATATAGTTTCAAATCTTAAAACAAAGTTTCTAGATAGTTTTAAGTACTACTAATAAGATTTCATAATGGATATCGAACACTCAAGATATAAGAATAACTTGGTTAAGATTTTAAATGCGACAAAGAGTAAATAACCAATTACGTTTATAGTTAGAAAACGATAACTTAAAGATAAACCATTAGGGTTATAAATTCACAATAAAAACAAAAACATATCCATCTAGACTCCAAATAAATATTTGGATCACACCATTATTCTAATTATTAGAGTCATAAAGCTATCAGAGACTGAAACAAAAATTAGCCTATTGAGTTTAGAAAACCCTAATCGCGTGAGATAAAACCTAAAAATAAGTAATTGTGTAAACTTTAAACCCATTGAACCCGATAACAACCTAGAAATTTTATAGAAGCTTTACATAAATTTTTGAAGACAAAACTCTCGATTAACTGTCCTAAATGTACCTGTTTAACTTAATAGACTATTCTAAAATTAAGATAAGCATTAACTAACTAATATTATATTAATATATGTGTATATTCTGTGCAAATTGTGCCAACTTGTGGCTGGAAATCTATTCAATCTTCTTCAGCCGAAATCTGCGATGCAAGAAGTCAAATTAGGCAACAAAAGTCAAGTCAAAATCACATATAAACCAATGAGACAATACCAAGTGGGACGCTCATTTAATGCAAGGGAGAGGGCATGAAAGACAAGCCAAGTTGGTGGGGAAAATTGCTCTTATCGACCAAGTTGTATGTTGCATTCTCCATCAAGATATATACATAACACTTAATGATTAAAACTCCAAAACCATTAATTTACATTTAAACACAACAACAATACTCAAAACACATACAAACACAACCCTAAATCGTGCATAAGATTATCCGACAACAACAATAAGAACATACTCACTCAACTCCATTAAAACACAACAACAACCTTGGGAAAGGAACAAGAAAGGTAAGAGTAAAATTCGTTTTGGGATTAGATATAACTTGGACATTGTCTTAAACAATGTTTTATTAATCCTAGGTTCGAAACCAGCTTAAGAACGGTGTTTAAAACGTCCATATCAATCCCAACAAGGTAAACTTTGATAAACCCTAGATACACTCTTTATATTCATAAAACAAGGATTATGTACATATTGATATGTTGTAGGATGATATATGTATACATATATATCATGTAAAAACACTTAGGAATATTTTAAAAACAGGCTGGATCTGGAAAATGATAAGAAAATGGATCAAAATTGCATGGAGAATGAAGAATATTGAATCCGCAGAAGAGCATGGGTTATGCATGGGGTGGTAAACTCCTTATGTTCCTCTCGGCTTTCTATTTTTCCATGAGGCCATGTTTCCAGAAGTACATAGCTGGTACATGGCCATATACCAAGCCGTGTTTCTCTCGGCTTGTATTTAAAAAATAATAATAATAATAGAATCTATTTTATTTATTTCGAATATTATTATTATTATTATTATTACCACCACCACCACTATTATTATTATTATTATTATTATTATTGACGTTATGAATATTAATATTATTAATATATTATTAATATTAATATTATTATCATTATTGCTAATATTAGTATACTTTACAAATAAGAATAAATTATGATAATTATTTAAAACTCAACTTATATAGGTATAAATACATAAGAATGGAAATTTAAAATAAGCTAAAATATCAAACAACATGATTTCTAAAATCGTTAGGCAATAATATAAAGATAAATCAAGAGAAACACGATGAACTAAATGATAGAAAATAAATATTAGTTACTATAGTGGGTTAACTAAAGAATAATATAAAACTGATGATAATAGTAATGATAAGATATCAATCTACTAAATATTAATTATATAACTACCCAATAAAAATATATAAATATTAAACAAGATCAAGAAAAGCGAAATGGAAATAAATATCAAATAATAATTGTTATCACAGGTAGGGTGGTCACGGATCGGTTAACCGGTTCGTGGCGCTATTTTTTGAACCTAACCATAATAATCGGTTTTTTAATATTTCAATCCTTAACCTCCATTATAAACGTTAATCGCCTTAACGATTCTTCGTTTTATTTGATTAATTTATTCAGTTTTCGGTTTTTAACCATTTACCTTAATGGTTTCAATAAATCAAATTGATAATTTCAACAAACTTTATTTTTTAGCCATTATCATAGAGTTTTTCTTTAAATTATTATTATTATTATTATATATATATATATATATATTACAAAAGCTAAAAAAAAAAAGAAAATCAAATTAAAGAAAAGAGGAAAAACAAACCTTTAGATGTATCATTATCAAAAAAATCAAACTAAATCAATTACCACATTAACTCCACCAAACATAGGACAGTAGTATTTTAATCAAAATTCAAGGAATATTAACATAAGTAAATTATAAGTATATGAAAATCATATATAAAATATATTTATAAATATTAAAACGATTAACCGTTAACCATCGGTTTTTTGTGGTTACAAATCAAAATCGAAACCGAAAACCGAAAAAGAAAAAACCATAATCCTAAATCGAAACTAATGGATCAGTTAATCATATTTCTTGAATTGGTTTTACAATTTCGGTTTGGTTTTTCGGTTTCATTAATGTTTTGCACACCTCTAATCACAGGACCATTAAGGGACTAATATAGTAATAGAAAGAAAACCAAATATCAATATAGGGTATTTAGACACTAATAGGAGTTTAATTATATAATTTATATTGTATTGATGAATATATTTATTCATCTTAATAGGTGACCTTGATACTTGTGAGGATTTCCCTTGATTATTACGATTAGCCTAGTATGAGCAGGTGAGTAACTCAAACTTATTTCATTGAGTGTGCTTATAGCTTAATTGATCTTAAATGAAAAATAATAACATGAATTTGCTGTATAAGTTTATGGGAATTGTTTACTGTATGAATTGATGATTGCCATGCTACTATAATAATAGTAATAATAGAATTCTATATGAACTTGTTGCTTGTATAACATGCTTCTTGTCTATGTAATGATGGATCACCTTAAACCTGATTAAAAACTATTGATAACATAAATGAAATAAACATACATTAGATGATTTGCATAAGCAGCATTTGAGTAAGTGGTAACTTACTACATGTTAGTTTTTCATATCTCTAGTAATGCTTGGTTTTTCTAGGCAAAGAGGCTATTAGTTCTCTGTAAGATTACGTTTGTTCTGTCGGTACCAAAGGAACTAAATGGTAAATGAAAGACGCCGCTTATAATATCGCTTCGAAATGACTAATGCTTAGTGGAGTTTCTAAGGCTAAAAATAAGAAATGAATGGTAAAGATATGATCAATTTAAAGTGATAATTAAAGCGAGTATTGTTATTTTCTTGTATGCATAGTCTCTCCTAAGTAGGTGGACCATAGTATTGTGTTCCTTCAATCATGATGAGATGGCATAAATATTCATCCTGCTTTGGATTCGCAGTTATCCAGGCTTGTATTTGTACATATGCTTGATTGATGCATTTCATATGATTGTTAATAAACTTGTTTGATATGTGGTAAGTTTTGTTTATTCACTAAGCCCGTGGTTTCTCTCACACTCCAACAGTCCTTTCAGATTTACACTTAGGCCATGACTTGTCACTTCTAGGAATTTAACTCCAATAAGAACTTTAAGACTAGAGGTTCATGGGAGATTATGGGATAAGTTACTTACTTTTATTTTCAGTCTAAGTTAGTTAGTATTTAAATTATCAGTTATGTATTTAGAGACTTTTTAAAAGGAAAGTATGGTTTGTAATATTATATTCAAGCATCGAGATGATAGTTATTTACTAATTTATGGTTTATATGTATTTGTCATTTATTATCAAAGCAACTAAAAGATCCTGTTGTTTGAAAATATGTCATTTTTTGAAGGTAAGCTAGTGATAGCATTCAAGTGTAGCTTGTTTACTACTACTAGGATACCCTTACGGCGTGACAGTATTTAAAAAAATTGAAGCAATTCCAATATTAAATTATCATTCATAGGTTTAAGTAAGGAATGGTTATTCAATATTTTTTTTAAATAGGATGTACTTTTTTTTTGGCATAAATATAGGTTTTCTTTATGGAATCGCTATTACGGTAAATGAAATACTATAATGACTATTCATAATAAATAAAACTATAATAAAATTGTAAATATTAATTATATATATATTTCTTATTTATGCTATTTTTTTACATAAACACTGTATATATACACATTCATTCGTATACTTTGCAAATGTCCCTTACAAAATGTACTTTCATATTTTTGTATACTTGGCATTTCATTGCATATATGTTTGGTAAAGTGTATAGCTGGTTATTGAAATAAGATTTCATTTTTTTTTTTTTGGTCTTTTTATAACTTATATTCTCGTTCCTCCTTATGAGCACTTTTATAAAATATTACATATTTTAATACAATGATGCCATGAAATTTAACATATATATGTAGAATTAATGAAAGTTTGTTGTTCTCAATTTGTTGTTGCATTCTTGTTTTAACAAATGAAAAGATGCCATGTGTTATTAATTTGATTTTAGTTATTTAAAAATTTTTTTATATGTGATAAGAAATGATGGGAGACTATAAGCCCTTAGATTTTTCGATACTCTTAAATAAGAATCTTAGAGCTAATATCAAAACTAGAACCCAAAAAATGAGCCAAGTTAAAACCGAACCCTGGAAACCCTAAATGGGATCAGATAAAAATGTTCAATAATCCTAAAGTATTAGATGGTTTGGTGAAACCTAAAACCCTAAAAGAAAGCAAATGGTGAATAATGTATTGTTAAAAGGATTTCATACCCTACCTAGTTGATCCAGCTCAACCTTAAAACCTAAAAACCCTAGAATCGATCCAACCAAATCATAAGTCTGGAAAAACCCTAAACAATGTTAGATAAGTCGATTAACCCTAGATGCCTAATGAGTACAATGGGAAAAGAAAATCCTAAATATTGAACCCTAAGAAAATAAATACCTCTCGAAAAAAAATAAAAATACGATAATTGTTCGACCTGGAAACCCCACGCTAAACAATTAATCCATTTGACCTTTAACATGCAAATTGAGGTAGTAAACTCCAAATAATATCTAATAATAACAAAATGAGAAATGAATTCCTATAAATTGTAAATCTCCATAATTTTATGTAATCTTATAAATAAAACCTTAAGGTTGAAAAAAGAATCAGAATCCTAAAGTCAAATCAAGTCAACCTTAAAATTTAAGAACTCTAGACTTGATTAGAAGTCTCTAAAACCCTAAAATATGGAATAAATTAGAAAAATAAGATAAAATCGAATTATGAACCGAATAAATAGTATATACCCTAAAAAGATTAGATTCCCAAAATTTGATTGTTTCAAGCCTTTATGAGATAAAATATTATAACTAACAATTTATATTAGAAAAAGCATTAAAATAATTATACGGTATCAGATAAAAAAATTTTCAAGTTAAAAAGCATAAGATATAGCTAACATACGTGTATTTTATCTCTGCCGGTAATTTATTTATCACTTCATCTAACTTTTTACTATTAATTACTATTCACTCTACTATACTTTTTCTTCCACCTATTCTTACATACCTACACACCTATCTCTTACATTTCCTTTTTCCATAAAACTTTTACTATACTTTTTACTTCACTTCTCTTATATTTCATTACACTTTTTTCTACTTAAATTAATTTTTTTTCTCTCCCCTCTCTTTAAGGCAACTGTTGCCCCATTCTCTATTCTCATATTTTATTTCTCTTTTATTTATTTTTACATATTTAATTCCCTCCTTTTTCCTTTTGTAAATACCCCATCATTCCCTCACTTCCCATACTTTACAACCCACTCATAAACTCTCTAATCTCTCTTAAAAAAATTCTCCTCCCCTCCTCCTCTAAAAAGACACCACCCTCCCTCTCTCTTTGCTTCTTTCATTCTTCACTTCTTCTTTTAGGTAAACATTAAACACTCCCTATATATATTATGTCATGTGATATGTATATGTATGTGTATGTCCTTAAACATTTCTATAAAAATTCCCCATGATACATATGCTAGGGAATGGAAATGCAAGATAACATATTGTTCATATCAAAGTGTTTATGTTAATGTTCATAATATGTTCATTTATTTCATGTTACTAACTTAACTTTCTATATATTAATATATATATGTAGTAGTTAAAATTTGTAGGGCCTATTGCTCACTAATTTAACTTTATTTACTTATGCACTCTATTAATTTATTTGCTTATAAGACTAGTTAACTTTTAGTCTTGGACTTGCCTAATTTTAAAGTCCCAAAGAGACAAGAGATAATTCAAGTCTTAAGGAGTTGTGACACAATCTAAGACTCCCATGCTTTTCATTATCTATTTGATTCTATTTAAGAGACTAGAAATATTTATGTCTCGAGAAGTCTTGATAAGAGTCTAAGACTTCCAATTTTATTTCTTTTATTTATTTTGTATGGTAACCGGGTTACTTCAAGTCTCGGGAAGCCTTAACTATAATCTAAGACTTCCATAATTCCATTTTTATTTTCTTATATTTTCATTCATGTTCTTGTTTATTTATTATTTTTAGTTGATCTTGCTAAAATAAAAAATAAATAATTGTAGTTAAGTTCATGTACATAGAGCATTCATGGTGTTGCTGTTATTGCAAAATAAAATTTGAACTTTAAAAATTGATAATCCTCTATTATGTAAAATATTTACTTAAAATTCATTTTCGAGACAAGGGAGAAAAATTCTTTTATTAAAGGAAAATTTTAAAACAAGATCATCCTCTTGATTTCTTATCAAAAATCGTAACACACAACATGTAGAAGGGAATGTTGGAAACTTCAACATGATTTTAATATCTATACATGATGATGTCACAAAACAAACTCCACACCCATTTATTTTGAAAATACCAAGACCCTAAAGAATGTTTGAGAAAACTTGAATTTCTTTTCTCATACACACATGGAAAATCATTTGTCAAAATAAAATCTTTAATCTCAATGTTGATAATCCTTTGTTATGCAATCAATTTTTAAATCTATTTTTCAAGCCTTAGATTCATTCAAGCAAAGAAAATCTGAAACAAAATCAACATTCTACTTTTTAAAAAAATGCCATGACCCCATATAATGCTTGAAGAAAATTTTATAGCTTGTAAATCTTTTCTTAAATACACATGAAAACCCTCTTCATTAAGAAAGAAAATTTAGAACAAGTCATTTACCTAAATTTTTCTTAAATACAAAAATTTAAGAAATTTCAAGAAAATAAAACTTAGAATATTTCTTCTCAAACACATAAAGTTCATATTTTGAAAATAGTTGGTTGAATAAATTTATTTTATTTTATTTTTAGTATGAGATATTCAAGGATTTAAACTAATATAAAACCATGATTTTTAGTTAAGTTTCATACTTACTAACATCTAAGAATTGAGATTTTATAAAAACTCCAAAAGTCATTTCCTCATAAACTTAACTTTTCTACCTTCCATGGCAATCGTTTCAATAGAAACATTATTTTGAACAACATCACTAGGATCATCCATGTATTATGAACTATTGTTATGTTTTTATCAAAAATGAATATAATAATAAAACATACTGATATTAAAGAAGTCTATGTAAGGTAAAAAATGTAGAAAATGGAAGAATTGAATCTGGAAATATTGGTACTACTCTGTACCTCCCTATTCTAAACTAAATGACCTAAATATTAAAAATAACCTTATAAATAGATAGAGCATTCGAAGTAGGTGAAAATTACTACTAATTTGCAAAATTCCAAGTTAAAATAAGTAAGTTATGACTATTTTAAATTAGAACTTCCACAATTGAGAAGAATGATGCAAATAAAAGAACTAGAACTACAAATTTAAATAGAACCTCTATGAAATACTCATTCATGATATTTCTTTTGTTTAGTTGTTGGCAAGTTCGATGTACCTTTTCTTAAGGACTACTTCGATTTAAGTATTTCAAGAAATGGCTGAGTAAATTTTTCCTCTTAAATTCGTTATCTTGTTTGTACTTGTAAAGTAGCTGCACTAGTGTGTTAGGAATAGATAAAAATGGATATGTATTAGGGATTATCAAAGGATAAGCATGAGTTTCATTGTTTGTGTGATTAAGTTAATACTAAGCATATAGCAACCTTAGAACCTTTATTTAACTATGTGTATTCATTTGTATGCTTGATTGCTATGTGTATTCAAATTGATTGATCTCCCTTAATGAATCTTAATATGGGATGGTGTCAACATAAGAAACGGTCACGTATAACATCTATCGAGTCACATTTCGGAGGGTTGCTACTCTTACGCATAGAGGTGGACATGTTTTAATCGTGGTGGGACACAGGCTTTGCTCTTTCCTAAGGAATCTACATTGCTTGGGGAATACGACTTTAAGTTCGGAGCTATGCCATCCAAAGCTGTGAGTGAGTGCCTAGGGACTAATAGTAGAAGATTATAGAGACCTTCATAGAAAATTTCCTAACCCTTGATATGGACGACGTTAAGTCCATTTTATGTATAGATTCCGGATAACTACATTTTTGTGATTTTCATGTGATTATTGTATGAGTATAGCATATGCTTTAATTAACAAACTTATTTACTTATTTATAGCAATGTGAGTGACGGGAAAAGTTCTCACTAAATATGTTGTAAGCTTACACCTCTATAGATTTTATTTGAAATAGGTGTACTTGAGACTTTACTTGAGGAATAAGATGACAAGGAATGACTGGGGGATTTTGAAACTTTAATGAAAGATCCGGAAGCTTAAGACAAAGTTTCTCTTGGAAACATTTTATGTTGAATATTTTTACTTTGGAGATTATTATGATCAATTGTAACATTTGAACTATTTGTGGTCATTAGCTAAGGTATGCTCTTAAGATATGTAATTACTTTATTCAAGTCTAATAATATATAGTTCTCTTGCTTTGTTATTTAATTGCTATCGTCATAAATTATGCTATTTCAATGTGTTTCATTTGCTGTGAAGGATACATTGTGTATAATATGGAAGTTTTTGCATGACTAAAATAATCATTCATAACCTTTAATATTATGTGTGTCAGATTTAACGGATTGCTACATTTAAGGTACCTCTCGGAATGTGACTAAGACATTATTATTTGTTGAAACTGAAACATGACAATGAATCCAGTACAACATACTCCTTCTAAGTAGTATTATCTATGGCATGGACATGGCAATTGTAAATATCTTTATGTTGTATTTATTGAGAATAATACTTCCAATTAATTTATCAATATAAATCAATGTATGTACAAATAATTTATCTAAGTTTTATATGGTTTGCGTAGCCACGAAGAAAATCTAAATGGTCAATGGCTAACATGACCACCGAAACACCCCCCAACACCCCCCCCCCAACACACACCCCCAACCCCGCGGCCCTGGCGCTTTCTCTTCGTCAGTTCTCTCTTCCCAAGGGCAACCTTGTCCCGACTACCACGACCAGAGTAGAGCACCATCTTCTTCCTTCGTAATTCGATATTACCTCTTTCACATACTCTCTTAGATTATTCTTTCCAAAATCAACCACCAGATTCCGAGCAACTCAAGACCCTCTTTAATGGCGGTTGCATTCATAGGAGGAGCTGCTCTTGGCGCCGCATTTGGAGAACTCTTTGCAGCCATTCGGCATGCCGTAGAGACCACTTCCATGTTCCACGCGTTGTTTAAAACACTCGAAGCTACATGCGAAGATATAAAGCCACTGATTGATGAGATGGATAAGTTCAACAAGATACTGGATCGTCCTCCAAAGGAACTGAAACGAATATATGAACTGATGGAGAAAGGCAAGAAGCTTGTGACTAAATGCTCAGAAGTGCGAAAGATCGGGTTCTACTACAAGTACAAGTATGCAAAGAAGTTGGTGAGCCTGGACGATGAGATCGGGAGGTTTTTCCGTATCAACGTAGTGGCCGGCATCGCGAGGGATGTTAAGGAGCTTTCAGTGGATGTGAAGCAGATAGAAATTGCTCTGCGGATGCTGACTGCCGGTCAAGGGAAGATTACTGGTGGTGTAGCTGTGGATTCTATTTCCAGTGGAGTAGTTAGTGGAAGCTATTATGTGAAAAATGTTGGGCCTGAAGCACCTAATTTTGTGGTTGGAGTGGATAAACAGCTTAAGGAGGTGAAGTCAAAGCTGCTCGAGAAGGGGGTTTCTGTTACTGTGGTTTCTGGTCCTGGGGGGTGCGGAAAGACCACTTTAATCAAGAAAATATATCATGATCCTGAGATCAAAGGTATTTATTTCCTATTTAAGATTGGTAGCATCTATAATTGCAGATGGTGTAAATAAATTTATTTGATTGGAAAATTTTAACAATCTTCCGAGTCCATCGTCTAGATTTTATCCTCTTAATTTTCCTTTTCTTAGATATGCATCCATTTGCAAACCAATAATATCGCTGTAACGTCTATCTAATAATTTCGACTATTAATTATATATAAATGAAAATCAAAAGAACGAAGTAAATGGTGAGAACCCATTTCCGTTTTTCATGCTTCTAAAAATGTGCTAGATTTCTATTTCGATGCTCAACGAGTGCTCGGACATCCCTTAGCAGAACGTGACACATGGAGCATTGCTTTTGTGGCCAGATCGTTTGCGCAAATACCTTGTGAAAATGTTTGGGGCTTTTGTCATTTTTCCATTGTTCATGTGTTTAAGGTTCATTAATCATTACTTATATCTGAAAATTTTGTTTGTCAGGTTGTTTTTAAAGGGTCTGTAGTCTGCCTTTCTCCATGTAGGAGAAAAGATATCAAAAGTTCCTGAAATACCAAAGGAAGAAATTGATTAAGAGCTTATGATTAACATTTTGAGCGGTATAAAATGCTTCTACAAGAGTCTAAGAGAAAAGCTATGCTAAATAGTCATTTTGCGGCATATATTGCTATTTTGTTGTCTACTCTAGGGGCTAAGGTTTTGATGATAGGCATATATCTACGTATTCAATCCTGGTGGAGATTGTTGTGATTGTACCACGCTATTTAATCTGAATGCTTAGTTTGGGCATTTTGTGCAAAGTCCATTAAGTAAATGTTTCAATTAGATAGGGGACGAATTACTAAGCAGCTGTTTGAATTAGAGCATCTTGTTCTAGCATCCTATCAATGCTAGTACCACAACCATCTAATATAAGAGCTTAGATTTACAGATTTGGTGCAAACTTTTATATTTATAACTTGACACAAATTAGTTTCTGGAGATGGTTAATTCTATTTAACTATGTGAATTTTATTATGACTTTAAGAAAGTTTTTTCTTTGCATACTTTGATCAAAACAATGAGCAATGAAATTTAAATTAGCACACAACCATCTCATCTAAAAGTTTAGAACTCGCAAATAAGTTTATACTAATGAACTTGGTATAATAAAAGGACATCTTTTGTTTGAATCCTCATACACTCATTTCTTTGAATTAATTTATTCATCCGTTTTATAGGCCTTAGTCAAAGTCCCGACTCATAAGTGAATGGTAACGTTAAGTAATAAATATAATAGCTCATGTCATTTTTATAGGTTGCCAACTTATCTAAGTGCTTGTAGAAATAGTGAAGACAATAATATCTCTATTAGTTAACATTCATGGATGGTAGCCAGGTTTCCACTGAGATTCTTGCTTGTAATCATAGCCACTCATGTGAAGATTTGCTGGCAGATATGTGCAGACTACTGCAGTTATTTTCTGTCTTACTGGTTTGGTGGAGTACACTGAGTTGGAGAGGCATCACATATGCATATTATAAATTGTGAAATGTGATTTCTCTTTACAGGTAAATTCGGGAAACATGCATACTTCTTCACTGCATCACAGTCCTTTGATGCAGTTCCTACTATACAGAATATGTATTATTGTAATGGTTTGCCTGCATCGAACATCCAAACTGAAGGTGATGCATTCAGCGCGTTGAAAGAACTGCTGACCAAAATCATTGTACAGCCCGTATTACTGGTCTTGGATGATGTTTGGTCTGAATCAAAGTCATCCAAAGCAGAGCCATCCACATCAGAGTCCGTGCTCCAAAAGTTTGTCATTCATGACATTCCAGATTACAAGATTCTGGTGACTTCAAGATTTGAATTCCCAAGTGTTGATTCTCTCATTCGTTTAGAACCATTGAGTCATGATCATGCAAATATTATTTTTCGCAAGGCAGCAACAACCTTGAGTGGGAACCTTCGTTTACCAGAGGAACACATTGTTGATGAGGTACTTTTTGTTTCCTCAACATATTTCGTTGCTATTGTTGACTCGTTTTAAATTGACATGCCGAATATGCATCAATTCTGAAGGAAATTTGATGTGATCATATTGTATTCTACTACAGTAGCAATGCAGATGAGTCTCCACTGTAGATTTTAGATGCAGCATCTATTTTAAGCCTTTGAGTTTGCCACTTTCACAGATAAAATACACTGATTTGATCTTGCACATCAATCTAGAGTTTTTGCACCTTTCCCATGACCCTTGTGAGCCTTGAGTTTTGTTGCTTTCTTGGTCATCAAGGTGCCCAAAAATGATCACTCTTAACTATTGATGCAGATAGTGAGACGGTGCAAAGGATTGCCTCTGGCACTCGAGGTTGTTGGCAAGTCACTCTGCGGGCGTGATCCATTTGTTTGGAAAAGTAGACTACTTACATGGGATGATGGAGATTCCATTTTGGATTCAGATAGTGAGGTCCTTCATTGTCTTCAGAAGAGCTTACTTGATTTGAGTAGCAAGTCTGCAACTAAGGATTGTTTCATGGATTTGGGTTCATTTCCAGAAGATCACATGATTCCAGCTTGTGCCGTCATTGATATGTGGGCAGAGTTACACAATATGGATGATGATGGTGTGCATGCCATGCACAAACTCCATGAATTGTCCAACAGGAGTCTAGTTAATCTGGCAGTGACTAGGTAAGCCATGTCTTTGGTAACTGCGCTCGGTATCTAGTTTCTCTGAATTACCTACATATTTTTTGAATTGGATTCTCTCCACTTTTTTCTCAGGACTGACGGAGACAGTGAAGACTATGAAGATCAGTATGTTATGCAGCATGACCTTCTTAGACAGCTAGCGATTCACCAAAGCAGCCAAGTGCCAATTGGACTGCAGAAAAGATTGATGTTGCACATACGAGGAAACTCATTCCCAAATTGGTGGACTGAACAAAAGGAGCAGCCTGCCAATGCTAATCTGCTATCTATCTCAACAGGTTACTTGACCTCTTAAGTACTCTCTTTTTGGCTTTCTCTAT
The DNA here is from genome assembly GCA_024138025.1 of Combretum micranthum. Classification (NCBI taxonomy): domain Eukaryota; kingdom Viridiplantae; phylum Streptophyta; class Magnoliopsida; order Myrtales; family Combretaceae; genus Combretum; species Combretum micranthum. The sequence continues at coordinate 65,014 of JAMXBD010003377.1, read as the reverse complement.
ATTTTACAAAAAAGCAAATAAATTTGAAAAGAAACACCAAAAGTTTAGGCATAAAATAGTTCATATTTTCTTCTTTGCCCAGCTACATTATCTTATAATTCTTTGCAGATGAATTGTTTTTAGCAACATGGCCTGATATGGAAGCCCATGAGGTTGAGGTTGTTCTGCTCAACTTTCGCTCACAGAAGTACACTTTACCTAAGTTCATGGAAAGAATGACTAGGCTTAAGGCTTTGATTGTGGCTAACAACAGTTTTCTTCCCGCTGTATTGACTAACATTGCCCTTCTTGCTTCATTGTCCAATTTAAAGAGAGTTAGACTTGAACGCATTAGAATTCCTTTCCTTCAGATGGAAAATGTACAACTAAAAAATCTGCAGAAAATCTCCCTTTTTATGTGTGATATCAGCAAGGAGGTGCTGGATTCCGAGATGAAGATCTGTGATGCAATGCCAAATTTGTTGGAGATCAGTGTTGCCTATTGCAAGAACTTGAAGAAATTGCCAGCTCGACTTTGTGATGTGACAAGCTTGAGAAAAATTAGCATCACCAATTGTCCTGATCTTTCAGAACTTCCTCGAACAATTGGTAACCTATTAAATCTTGAGATATTGAAGCTGAACACTTGTACAAGTTTACAGGAGTTACCAGATGCTGTGGGAAACCTCCAAAACTTGAAGTCTCTAGACATATCAGATTGCATTGAGATCGAAGATTTGCCAGATGAGATCGGTTGGTTGTCTAATCTAATCGAGTTTCACATGAAGGGACGGTTGAAATTGTATGAACTACCATCATCAATCAAGAACCTACAAAGTTTAAGGAAGGTTACTTGCCATGAATCAAAAGCTACGTTGTGGAATGCATTTAAGCTTTATCTGAGTGATTTGAAGGTGGAAGTTGTCAAAGAAGAAATTAGTTTGAACTGGTTGCAAAATAGCAGGTGACAAACTTATGCAAATATGCAGCATAGGGGGAAATTGCTTAAGCACCACCAAAAGGCTAATCACCATGAAGAACACATTCAGGCTTCAATCTTTCCCAACTAATGCTGACATGCAGTCCCAAACTTCAATTGCAAACTTTACATTACTCATGGAAAAGCAAGTTCCTGGATTTTCATTTAATTATTGAAGTTATATTTGCTGTTTAATTGAACTGAATTTTAAATTATGTTTTTAAGTGGTACTGTCCTTGTCTCTATCAAGAGAAACTGTAATTGCTTGCTTTTAGTTCCACTTCAGCGTGTAAAAAATGATGCAGGAAAAATATTATTCTCTAACAAATGGAACTACTGGTTAGAGCTTCTGTTGATGCTTTCTGATATTTGTTCTTTCTATTAATGGAGTAGTCAAGATTATGAAAATGCAAATAAATACTAAGGGCTGTGGCATCGTTGTGACAGCCCAGGATAGCAGCAGAAACACCGCATTGGGATGTCTTTATCTTTTGGGGCTAGAGACCATATTAGGCTACAAAAATGGAATTTGTTTGATTTGCCATTAATTTATTATTGTTGAAAAGCTATACATGGGAGTATATCAACCCCAAATCACTTTGGTTTGTAAAGGATGGACAAATTATTGTTGGTTATTTGATCAAATTGCAAATTCAGCGTGGGCTTTTGCATATTGTTATTATTCTTACAGATTAAAGTACTAACAACATATAAAAAACTAAATGACATTTTTATGTTCTTCTCGAAGCACTTTTGAACCTCTACCTTTATTCATCAATGGTACATAACAATAGGCTTAACTCGGAAAAATCCCGGAAATTTCCTTATGAATTTTGTTGAGAATCTATTGAGTGGCTTCATGATGTTCAACCAAGATTGAAGATGCCTCTAATTCTTTGAAAGTCAATGAAGCTCAACACTACATGCTAGCAAGCATCGAAGAAACAAGATTTGGTAAAAGGGTTTGCTACCTTTTCTGACGTATGAGAAGATGTAGAATTTGATAACATTTTGGATGAAAAATGGTTAGCAAAAAGATTGAATAAACTTCGGAAGAAAGGATTTACTCATACACAAAAGTAACTACGATATGAAAACAATAGGAAAAAAAGACAGTAAATACTATCTTGCTGATGCTTAATGTTTTGTCATTTACATTTGGTCAGATGTGCCTCGTTTTCACCTTGCTAACTCCAATTGCCTTTTGGTAAGTTTAAGATCGAGACAAAACTGCGAGCAGTGATAGATGAGAGGACAAATCAAATTATCTCTTGTTAGAGTAGCTATCCAATCCAAATCAGCGTCCATTTTCTATAAAAAAAAAACTGCAGCATTAGCAGCTCTTGCAAGTCCATGCGGAGCTACACGAGACCTTAGCGGCTCGTAACAACAACACATATCAGATCAGTCCTGTGATGGAAGAGCAGTTTACTGTACAGAGTTACCAGGTTTGCAAATTCAAAGACTCAAGCTCACAAGGATGATGAACGAGATATGTCTAAGGAGAGGATCGGAGAAGACGGGCAGCTCTCAAGAGCTCATCTACACGAACCACTCGTGAAAGACATTTGAGCACCACGACAGACCTGCACCTGACATCCAAAGCTGAAGCTCAAGCTGGCGACCAGACCCAAGCGGCACATTAAGAAGAGCTTAACTGTTGAGTAAGCCAGACGTGAGCAAGTCATGACCGGGCCAAGAGGACACGAGATGAGAACATGAACCTGACAAGAAGAGTAATGTTCAGAACAGAGCAGCCATGACACAAGAGAGCAGATCAGACATGCATGTGAGGTGCAGGTGCAGGTGCAGGTGCAGCTGCAAGGTTTTTGTGGGAATAGGGGCTAGATTTTAAAACTAATTCCCGAAATAGTTTACTGCTGTGCCTGTGTCTAATATTGAAGCCGCAAACATAACCTGCGACCTTCTTCTTTCACTGCATACCACACTTTTCCGTCTTCAATTTTTTTAATTTTTCAATAACCGAAACAAAACTTTATACACACACACACACACATATTTGCATGTATGGACCTTCAGCAATTTGATAAACCAAACTCATGCTCCCTAAAGATGGAACTATTCCTAAAGGAAAGTTTGAGGGTTTCATCTTTAGTGTAGAGAGAGGAAAAGAGTTTATATTTTTCTGCATCTGTGGACCTCTAGAGATCTCACAAACTAAATTCATACTATGATTTGGCTGGATATGAAAGAATACGCAAAGAAAAATTCATGCGGCGTCATTTGTGGCTACGCCTTCACTAACACATTTTATAATAAGTTTTACATGCAACAAATTTGGAAAATTAGGTTCAAAATCTGGCCCATCTTGGTTAAAAAACCACAGCTATAAGACAAATCGGTTCCCAGCATCTTCCAAGCAAATACCGGCTCCGAACAAGTGACATTGTTGGGCTGTTTTGCATTAACAGAGGACAGCCCATGTCGTGCCATTTGTGCTGAACACACCATGGCAGACCCAAGTGATGTGAAAACTAATCTTGGCAGCCAAGCCTGACATATATTGCAACGGACGGTGGCTTGTTCTTCCTGTGTTGGGCCATGTAACTGAGAGACCAAGTCCAACATGCGATTGAGATACGTGGGCAAAAGCTTAAGCATAGAAACATTCTGATAGCTTTTTATGGTCAACACAGAACGGGCAGTATATAGGGAATATTGGGCCAAAGCTCATCAAAGACTCACATTGAAGACCGAAGGCCATTTTCGGTTGACACAAACAAACATGAGACTAGATAGTTGGAGATGGTATTGAATAGTAACTTTTGTTTTCTTTAATTTCTCTGGTGGATTCTAAGCGGGGAGCAAGTGGGTAAGCTTATTTAATCTAAGAGATATTCGAGATGAGGTTTTTCCATTTTTTTCTTTATTTCATGTTTAGGATGATGATCAAGACTTGTTCTTGTCTGTTAGGATCATGAATTAATAAATGTGGCTTATGAGGTTGGTGTTTTAAGCTATTAGTTAATTATGTGCTTATAGATTTGATTTTATGGAGCATATGTTTTAGATATTTTGGAAGACATGTTAGAACTAATTTTGTATTTGGGAAAACCTTTTTCTAGCCATGTTCATGAAAGTTAATTTGGATTAAGAATAGCATAGACATATTAGCTTTAACTTGATGAGAGTTTGGGGAATTAAATATGGGTTAGTCAAATAATTAGTTTTTTAATCGATTAATCTTAGGCAATTGCATACTTTGGAAAAAGAGCTTTAATCTAGTGATTCAATGATTGAAATCATGAACCATTAATGACTTGACATATGTAAACACAATATTGATTGATAGAATAGATATACCAATTGATTCATGACCGAGATCAATTTTGGTATTGGAAATCCCACTGAATTAGAAAAAATTTCACAATTTATAAAGTCAAAAATTAATTATTCTCATTGATTCGCCTAGTTATAGACGATCCTATTACAATGGGAGCTAGCACACTATTCATTGTGGATATGACTTAGTACCAACAATTACTTTTATAAAAATAGTGTGCTCGATACACTTGATAGTAAAGGTGGGCATAGACCTAGCGACCTGGGCTGAGGTGACTTTGAGTTAAACAGGTCAGATAATTTGACTTGCTTTTAAATAGGCTAGAATTTCTTTGCTTGGGCTCAACCCTTTTGGCCTGCAAGCTAAATGGGTCAGCTCACTAGCCAAAATGAAGATTTTTTTTTTATTAGAATTGGAATATTTATGTATTTTATGATTTCATATATATCAATATTAACTTTATTATTATCTCAAATACTTATATATAAAAACAAGTTTTTTAAATAATTTATTGGATATCATATATATTTAAATTAATAAATATATACTTAAAAAAATTTTATAATGCATGTGGTGTGTGTATCAATCCATCATCCTCTATAAATATCATAAATAATTACTAATATGTTATTACAATATTTTTCTTCTTAAACTTTTCCTTCTTTTCTTTTTTTAAAGATTCGGCCCATAGATGGCTTGACTGTTACGTGCTTAGGTTAAATTGTTTAGTTAATGTGACTCTCTTTTAAACGGCTGAAAAAACTTAGTCGCAACTTGTTTTTTGAAGTGGGTAAACGAGCCACCCCATGGGCCATAGCCCATATGCCCAGATCTACTTTGCAGTAATTAATCACACTTTCAAATCAACAAAGTAAGAAATGGTAGATTAGTTTGTGGTATTGTTGTTGGCGAGTAGGTGCTATTTAATTTTTTAAGACTATTTATATACCAGATATTCTTCAAAATGACCAAAAAATTGCAAAATTTCAAATTCCTAAAATTCTCTAGTTTGTTGTTATTAATGATTTTGCCCTTTTGAGTTGTTAAGTTTCTTCCTTGTTTGTTTATTCTTGTTCAATTTCTTGTTTAGTATAGGATTCTACTTTTGTTTTCTTTTTGTTTTTGTAGGTACTATTTTGTGAAACCTTTTGAACTTCACTACTTCACAAATCAATAGGCACCACAAGCAAGTTTCAAGCTTAAATGGCTTAAAAAATAATGATAAAATGATATTAGAAATAACTATGTTGGGTCATTAATGACCATGCAATTGATGAACATGCCATTCATACTGGTATTTGCGATGATCGGAAATTTAGCAAGCAACTCATGCAATAATCCACACCTTTTTCATCTAGTATTATATCCATTGTGTGATGGTCATATGAGAATATTCAGTGTCAAAGAGATAATTGTTGCTAGATCTTCTATGACTTAGGTAAACTTGGCTCTTGAAAAATAAAAGAGTAATGAAGAGGCATTGGGTTTTTAGAATAGAATTGAGAAAAAAAAATGTTTGAGATGTATCTATTAACCATCCAAAATTTAGAGACTTAGCTTGGTAACGACATCACATGGAGATAGTTCACAAGGAGGTTCAGGTTGTTAGAGAATGTGAAGAAGGATAAGATTAAGGCTTCCATGGAGAATGGTGTTTTTACTGCAAATATTTCTAAGGTATAACTCAAGAATACAAATGTGAAGTCAATTGAAATATTTGGTTAGATGTTTTATTTTAATATTTTTTAGGTTTGATGTATTTGATTATAGTATTGTAAATATGAAGTGCATGCTTTTATGCTTCCATGAGCAAATTTCCATGTAACTATGTTAAGGAGTGTTATAAAGGACTAATCTTCTTTAGTTTCTAAATTATGGTCTTCTTGTATGGTTTACTTATAATTCTCAACTTACAGGACCTATAACTAGAGAGAAATGAGAATTACTGTTTAATCGGCTACTCTTAGGACTCATATCAGGGTGCTAAATAAATTATGTGACTGGATTCTACTTTGTTTTATCTTCTTTTTCCTCTCTTGATTCCCATTTACGTTCTTTAATATAAAATATTATAATAACGTTTTTTTTAATTACATTTTTGCTAAGTCTCCTAGTTTTCTTTTGATAACAAAGCATGTAGTAATTATTGATATTGTTTATGAGTGTGTCTAGATTAATATGAAATGAATTTAAAATAATATGGTTAAGTTAAGATGATTTAAAAAAAAAAAGATTGAAGCAAAGATAGATCAAACATTAAAAGAAAATTGAGAGTTTTATGAATAAGAGAAAAAATAACAGACCTTAGAGCCTTGTCTGGAAGAAATTTCAAGTATTAGTGAAAATTAGAGCAAACCTCATAGGCTTAAGATGCATAGGTCTAGGACGACTCAATAGTGTATATAATGCTTGAAAATTGATTCAAACGAAATGTTTTTGATTCATTGAAGACCTAACCCCAAGGATAAATAAATTTCAGAAATATATTTATCATGTTTCACTAAAAATTAGACAAGAATCCAAGGGAATTATGTAGTTTATTCAAGTTGTAGCTAATTTAATTTTATTTTGTGAAGTTATCTTATTACAAGTTTGATTTTTGTTGATTCAATTTATATCCAAGATAAAGGATATTCTAAAGATTTGAAGATATTCCAGATGTTATAGATCATATTTGTTGAAGATTATGACAAAAGAAAGTGGAAGAACCTTATCAACATTTGAATAGAAGAGTTTTTGCTAAATATGTGGATATCAAAGCATACCATATCAATATTAGCACAAAATTAGGGATGTGAAGCCCCGTAATTTTACCCTACTTGGAACATAGGGTTTAGAAATTAATTGGCAACTTAAGTAGTGATTGAACCTCAACAATACTCAAAACCTTAATAACCGAATCCTTAAACCCTAATTTCGGAATCAAAAACCCTAAATTTATATTAAACGTTAGCATCTAATAAAAATTTAAGTTTTAGGAACTCCAATTTGAAATTCCATATATGTAGTTGTGATCAGTACACCCAAATTAGTAGGCATGCAAGTTTTCACATCCAAATACCATAGGATATAAACTGTGATAAGATACCGTATCACGTAAGAACTGGACATGTATTGGAAAATTATCCAACAAGTTTGTTCATTGCCTCACCGCATATATATATATTTATATACACATACCTTAGTTTATGATCGACTGCTTCTTTTTCACTTTTCCTTTCCTTCTTATTTTTCTTTTAGTTCATTTCTCCTTCCTCAGAAAGCTAATGGATTATGATCGATGAAACCGATAAATTTCCAAAACTTCAAAAACTCATAACTCATAAAATATATCTCCATTTCCACATCCGCAAGAGACATTGTGATCCTGGCTCCATGTTCTTCAAAATAAGAGCATGCTTGATTGTTGAACTTGTATGTTCAATGTAGATTTTGAGAGACAATTAGTTGCACAATTAACTATTCAATTATGTTAAACTACACTTAATTAGTCGAACAACATAATGATCAATGTGTTAGAATATATATTTTTGTGTATGTGTTGTTCTATACAGATTTATGTAGGAATTAATAGGTGCAAATTCATTAAGCACAGCAATGGTCGCGAGTCACGTCAAGGGCTCACACAACAAGTCAATCATAGTCAAGGTACGACAAGCTCAAAGTTTAAAGCTTGACAAGTTCAAACATGCAAAGTGCTTGGTTGCAGGTCACATCGAGGGCTTGACAGGTCCATTAGTTAAGGTGCAGCAAGTTCAAAACTAAGACTTGACAAGTTCAAAGTTGCACAACTCTGGTTGAGGCTCAAATGTGAGATGCGATAAGTTTAAGGTGAGACAAGCATTGAGATGCGACATTTTGAATTCAAGGCTCGATGAAGTGCGAATGAGTACAAACTTGGTTGAGGGCAAAAAATGAGGCACGACACTTTCAGGTGCAACAAGTCTTGAAGTACAACAGTTTAAATATGGAGCTGATGTGGTAGAAAAGAACTGTTGCGTGCATTTACTACTTAGGATTTTAAGATGTTATCTTCAATGGACTTTTAAATGTTTGAAGGCTAAAAATACCTTGTCCTTGGGAGATTCAAAAACATAGAGAAGTGAAAAGTGAAAAAGTGCTTGTATTTGCAAATGAACAAATTATTAATTTTCTTATTCTCTTATTCATTAATTTGCAAAATCTACAGAGAGAGAGAATTCTTCTATTGCTATGTTCTTTTATTTGCTATCTATTAGAGATCATCTAGAGGGAGAAAGGAAATATTTTATTTCCTAAGTGTTGTAAAAGTAATATATTGTTCAGCTTGAGCATGTTTATTTGGTGATAAATAAAGTGATGATGAAGTCTTTGATTGGAGGCATTGGTGGATCGTAGAGAGTAGGAAGAGGGTCAAACTCCACGTTAAATCTGGACTAAAATTTTCTATCTCTATCTCTATCTCTTTTATATTTCATATTGTAATCTGTTGTTGTATTATCTGCTACTATTAAAGTTATATTTGATCTACTGCATTAAAATTAATTGTTTTAATTTTTTAGGGCAAAGACTCAATTCACCCTCCTCCTTTCTTGAGTATTTTATAGTGCATTCCTACGTTTTCATTTGGTATCAGAGCCTTGTCTCTATCTTTTTATGTACTTAATCACATATAGAGTAAATATCATGGCGTCTAATGCACTAGTGTTTTTAAAAGGGCAAGTTATAAATAAAACACACTTCTAAGTGGGGGTAACTATCCATATTAGAAGCACATAATGAAAATCTTTTTAAAAGCTCACAATAGATTCTTATGGAATGTAATAGAAAATAGGCCATTGATTATTGAAGGAAAAGAAGAAAATGATTATAATGAAGATGATTGGAAAATTTCAGATTTAAATGATATAGCTACGAGCATTCTGCATTGTGGATTAAAAAGTAATTTTAATAAAGCTGTACATGTAAATCTGTTAATGAAATTTGGATGAATTAGAAAGACTTATGAAGGAACATCAAGAGTAAGAGATACAAAAAAAGTCTTTTTTGTGATTAATTTGAAAATTTAAGATTGCTTCCCAATAAATCTATAGATGAGATACATAATAGATTCATTAACATATAAATCCCTTTAGTGTACTTGGGAAGAATTTTTCAACTTGAAATAATTCTAAACTTCTTAGTCACTACCAAGGATGGGATGCAATAAGAACTACCATATAGAAGCACAAGATTTAAGTACTATAGCAAAGAAGAACTCCTTGGAAGCTCAAAACGCATAAGCTCATTAAGAAGCAAGGGAAGAATCAAACAAAAAGGATATTGCTCTTAAAGCTACAAATCATGATTCCCTCAATGATGATGATGGTGATGATGAAATGAGGAACTTGTCTTGATGGATAAGAAGCTTAAGAAGTTCATGAGGCCTAGCAACAAGACAAAGAGAGTAGACGATGACAACTCATCAAGATATAAAAAAAGGATGTGATAACACACTATAAATATCATAAGCCGTGACACATCCAAACAATATTGTCCACTACTCAAAAAGGCATTCAAAAGATCCAGAAAAAGAAGCACTCATAGCCACTTGGAGTGATGATGGCTTGATGACTCAAATGAGAATGTGTACTTCATGACATTATGATGAGGTTAGTTCTCCATCTTCTCCTTCTTATAATGAATTGCATGCTATATATGATAAAGTATTTATAAGCTAGTTAAAGTGAAGAAAAAGAACAACATGCTTAAACATTAATGTTGAAAGTTGGAGAAAAGCTAGATATATTTTAAAATAAGTAAGAAGAAATTAAAATAAAAAATAAAAAGCTGCATGAAGAATAAATTGTCTGAATTAGAAAATGATAAAATGAATAATAAGTGTAAGAAGCTAAAAAGTGAAAATGATGATTAAGTAAAACCAAGAAAAATTAACGTCGAAAATGATATACTTACCTTGAAATTAAAACTATAAATAATAATAATATTAAATGTGCAAACTAGTAATGAAATTTTTAAAGAACTAGAGAACTAAAAAAGGAAAATATTTGGTAAAAGCTAGCTTAGATGATTCAAAAGCAATTATAGATAAGTTCACTAATGGGAAAAAAAATTGAACACATTTCTTGGAAATCGAAGACATGATCCAAATATATATGGAATTGACTATAGTAAAAAAAGTAGCTGCAAGTCTCATAAAACTCGTTTTGTTTAAGCTACTCAAGACATGCAATTACTATGGTAAAAAGTCTTATTGCATATAATTGTGTAATGAAAAAAAACCATCCATTTGAATCATAAAAGCAAGTTGGTTTAGGTTCCAAAAGAGAAATCCTTGTCTACTAACCAAAAAGATCCTAAACTCAAATGGGTACCAAAGAAGTAATACTTTATTTGTAGGGATTTTCAAGTGGGAGCAACAAATGGTACTTGAATAGCGACTACTCTAAACACTTAATTGGAGATGCATCTAAGTTCACATCTTTAGACTTGAAAGATCAAGGGAAGTTACCTTTGGATACAATCACAAAACAACTGTTCTTGGTGAATGTAGCATTCATAACAAATGTTTAATTATTAAAAATTGTGTTGTAGTTGATGGATGAAAATATAATTTGCTTACTGTAAGTCAATTATGTGATAATGGTTTTTAGAGTAACATTTTGCCAAAAAATGTTCTATTGAAATAATTGATAATAACCAAGCTATTTTGAATGGTATAGATAAAGAAATAATTTACAAAAATTAATTTAGATGGTTTCAAATCATCAAATGAAACTTCTATACATTCAAAATCATAATAGTTGGCTATGGCATAGAAAATTAGGACATGCTAGCATGGATGTAATTTCCAAACTTGTTAAAAAAATCTTATAAAAGGTTCACCAAAAATAAATTTCAAAAGGATAAAGATTTCTCAAGCATGTCAACAAGGAAAGCAAATTAAGACTTTTTTTTAAGTCCAAGGAATTTTGTTTCCACTACTAGGCCATAAGCTATTGTATATAGACTTATTTGGTCCAACTTAAACTCTAAGTTTGGAAGACAAAAAATATAACTTGGTTGTTGTGATGAGTCACTAGATATATATGGACTTTTTTTCCTTGCATCTAAAATGAACAATTCATGTCTTCTTTTGGATATTGTAAGAAAGTCCAAAAAAAAAAAGTCTTATATTATATATATTCAAGTGATCATGGGGAAGAATTTGAAAACTATGAAATGGATGATTTTGCAGTAAATATGACATTGAACATAATTTTTAGCACCTAAAACTCCACAACAAAATGGTGTGATCGAAAGGAGAAATATAATTTTATGAAATAACTAGAACCATGTTGTGTGAAAACAATTTATCAAAATATTGTTGGGCTAAAGCTATAAATACTTCTTTTTATATATCAAATAGTTTCATAAGACTAATTTTTAAGAAAACCCCCTATGAGCTTGGAAAAGAAAAGAACTAACAAATCTTATTTTCATCCCTTTGGCGCTCCATGTTACATCTTAAACTACGGAAAAAGAACAATTAGCTAGTTGATGTAAAAGTGATGAAGGAATTTTTCTAGGGTACTCCTTATTAGTAAGCATATAGACTGTTTATAGAGAACATTATGTAGAAGAATCAATTCATGTTACTTTTGATGACTTCATGCCTATTTATGTTCAAATAATGAGATTGCATGTTTGTGTTGATTGAATAAGTTTTCTCCTGAAAATATTAATAAAGAAGAAAATGAACATAATAAGGATGTTTTTGCATGAATCTATTAATAATGATCCTAAAGAATGAAAATATACAAGATCATATCCAAAAGATTTAATAATAAAGTGAACCTTCTAATAGAGTATAAACAAGATCATCCTTAAGAAATATGAGTAATTTGATTTTTCTATCACAAGCCGAGCCTAGAAATATTGAAGAAGCTTTAAAATATGAATTTTGGATTCAAGCCATACAAGATGAATTAAACTAGTTCACAAGAAATGATGTTTGAAAATTGGTTCCCAAACTTGATAGTAGATTAGTTATTGGAACCGAATGGGTTTATAGGAACAAGCTTGATGAATCTAGGATAATGATAGGAAATAAACTAGATTAGTTATTAAAGGATATAATCAAGCAGAAGACAGATTTTGTTGAGACCTTTGCCCTAGTTGCTAGTCTAGAAGCTATTAGAATGCTTTTGGCATTTGCTGCTATTAAAAATTTTACTTTTTATCAAATGGATGTTAAAAGTGATTTCTTAAATGATTTTATCAAAGAAGAAGTCTATGTAGAGAAATCACCTGGTTTTGAAAATAATGAATTCCGTGATCATGTCTTCCAATTAAACAAAGCACTTTATGGTCGTAAGCAAGCTCCTAAAGCTTGGTATAAAGACTCCATAACTTCCTTTTAAACAATGGATTTTCTAGACGAAAAATTGATCAACTCTATTTATCAAAAATCACCAGTTAGACACATTAATTGTGTAAATCTATGTGGATAATATTGTGTTTGGAGCTACTAATATGAGTCTTATAAATAAATTTGTGGAATCCATGAAGATGAGTTTGAAATGAGCATGATAGGAGAACTCAATTATTTTCTAGATCTTCAAATAAACAATTTAGAAATGGAACCTTCATAAATCAATCTAAACATACCAAAGAACTCTTGAAAAGGTTTTAAATGGATAATTGCAAAACCAGACCTACACCCATGAGCACAAATGTAAAACATGATAAAAGTGAAAATGGGAAAAACATTTGTGATAAGTTTTATAGAGGCATGATATGTGGTTTGTTATATTTAACAACTTCTAGACTTGATATCATGTTCTCAGTGTGTGTATATGCATGATTTCAATTTTTCCCAAAAAGAATCACACTTGAATGCAGTAAAACACATATTCAAGTATCTTGCAGCACTAATGAAATTGTTTTACGGTATCCATAGTTTACCTCTGTCGATCTAGTTGAATACTTTGATATTGACTTTGTTGGGTGTAAAGTTGATTGGAAGAGCACAAGCGACACATGTCACTTTCTTGAAAATTCCATAATATCTTTGCACTCAAAGAAGCAAAATTCGGTTGCACTTGTAACTACCGAAGCTGAGTATATAGTTGTCAGTAGCTATTGTGCACAAGTTATATGGATGAAACAAACTTTGCTTGATTATGATTTAAGATATGAAAGTGTTTCAATTCACTGTGATAACACAAGTGCTGTAAATTTAAGAAAAAATCTTATTTAACACTCAAGAACCAAGCATATCGAAATTAGACATCATTTTATCAGAGATATATTCTAAATAAAGATATCAACTTAGAATTTGTTGATACAAACAATCAAATTACTGCTATTTTTACAAAACCCATGAGTGTAGATTGTTTTTGCACTTTACAAAGAGAATTGAGCACGATCAAGCAAGATGAGTGCTAAAATATCATGGAGCCAAGTTGATCTAAAACTTGGTCTAAGGATAAAAGAAGCTATTAGATGTTCATATATACTCTGTGATTTTGTGATCTGTTGTGTTTGCAAATATATATGATATGTTATTTGTATGCATGTTTAAGCCAAATTAATGCTAAAATCTGGTTTTGAATGTTTGAATATGATTCTTTTTGAACTTATATGAATATTTGAATTTGTATGTTGTTTATGCATCTCCTCTAATCTGCAATGTTCTAAATCTGTCATCTTATTTCTTTTAAGTACAAAGAAGGAGAAGTGTTGTATGCGCAAATTAACATGCATGAAAGTATGTTTTTTTTTTATATGATATCAAAGCTTTGCTGCATATTGTCTTTTGATCAGTCTAAAGGGGGAGAGAATATACAATTAACACGCGCAAATCATGTTTTTGATAAGTGTAAAGGCGAAGAGATATATTAAATGCACCTACCTTGTGTTTATTTTCTAATCAGTCCAAAGGGGGAGATATGCTGAAGTAACATGCATGAAATGTGTTTTATTTTATTTTATTTTGATGAGTTCAAATGGGAGTGAGATGTTGTATGCATAATTAACATATATGCAAAATGTTTTTGTTTTTGATGAGTTTCAAAAATTTGTGTTGTTAATACAAAGAGGGAGAAATACTTTGAATGCATTTGTATCTCTTGATAAAAATGAATTAAGTGTAACTTACATTTACTTAGAATTAAACATCAGTCTTTGAATCAAATTTGAAAATTTCTTTAAAGAATGCTCAATTGAGAGGGAGTATGTTTAATTGAAAAGGAATTACTCATAAAAAGGGAGAAATTGTTGAACTTATATATTCAATGTGGATTTTGATGAGACAATTAGTTACACAATTAACTATTCAATTGTATTAAACTACACTTAATTAGTCAAACAACATAATGATCAATATGTTAGAAAAAATATATTTTCGTGTATATGTTGTATGGAGATTTGTGTAGGAATTAGCAGGTGCAAATTCACTAAGCATAGCAGTTGTCATGAGTCACGTCAATGGCTCAATGAGTTCATAGTCAAGATGCAACAAGCTCAAAGTCTAAAGCTCGACAAGTTCAAACATGCAAAGCGCTTGATCATAGGTCACATCAAAGGCTTGACAAGCCTATTGGTTAGGGTACAAAAAGTTCAAGACTAAGACTTGACAAGTTTGAAGTTGCATAGCTCTAGTTGAGGGTCCAATGTGAGGTATGATAAGTTCAAGGTGCAACAAGCATTGAGACATAACAATTTTAATTCAAGGCTCAATGGAGTGCATATGAGCTCAGACTTGGTAGAGGGAAAAATGAGGTATGACATTTTAAGATGCAACAAGTCTTGAGGTACGACAATTTAAATATGGAGCCGATATTGTAGAAAAGAGTCGTTGCGCACATTTATTGCTTGAAATTTTAAGATGTTATCTTCAATGGATTTTTAAATGTTTGAAGGCTATAAATACCCTATCCTTAGGAGATTAAAAAACATAGAGAAGTAAAAAGTGAAAAAGTGCTTTCATTTGTGAATGAACAAATCATTAATTTTCATGTTCTCTTATTCATTAATTTGCAAAATCTACAAAGAGGGAGCATTCTTCTACTGGTCTATTCTTGTATTGCTATCTAATGAGAGCTAGAGAGAGATAAGAAATATTTTATTTCCTAAGTGTTGTAAAAGTGATGTACTGCTCAGCTTGAACATGTTTATTTAGTGATAAATAAAGTAGTGGTGAAGTCCTATATTGGAGGCATTAGTGGATTGTGGAGAGTAGGAAGTGGGTTGAACTCCACGTTTAAATCTGGACTGAAATTTTCTATATCTGTCTCTTTTATATTTTATATTATAATCTGTTGTTATATATCTTTGCTATTAAAGTTATATTTGATCTGCTGCATTAAAATTATTGTTTGAATTTTTTAGTGCAAATACTCAATTTACAACCCCCCCCCCCCCCCCCCCCCCCCCCCCCCCCCCCCCCTCTCTTAAGTATTTTATCGTGCATTTTCACACTTTCATTGATAAGATTTCACTAGCCTTCAAATTTAGGACAAATCGAAGCATCAAGTATTTAGCCAAAAAAGTCGATTCAATATTCTTAAGTTTTATACGTAAATCTTTAGTTTTTACTCACTACATTATATTCCTTAAACGTAGAAGAGTGTTTTCTTTTATTGTATAGGTGAAAACTTTGATTTCTCGAGCCAACCTTTAATTACTTCGATAACTATCGATGCTGCCACAGAGAGTGGGATTTCTGATGATTTATTGCTTGATTGTGTGTTATATTACTGTTGTATTACTATTCTGTGTTGTGTTGGTGGTAATTTTTAAGTTAAAAAGATTTATAAAGGTGTTTCAAGACTTATAATACAAATTGGAGCATCCACAAGGAGTTTGAAGTGAAAATCATCCTACACAGCCATTGTAAACTGGTTTAATAACTTTGTTATTTAAGACATTCTAGATGCAGAATGGGTCTTACTTAACCCCGTACATGACCCGTGTATGAAGGTCGTGCATGGGTAATTTTATAAATGTGTATTCTAGGCGTAAATCAAATTATAAATTACCCTCGTACACAACCCATATACTTTGATCGTGTATGTGTATTGCTTTATCAACATGTTTTTTCTTATGCAAATAAGGTCCTACACAACCTCCATACACAACCTGCATATGTGTAAAAACGAATGAAATAAAGGAAAATGGATGCCAAACCTAGTCTACCCACTTCGAGCACAACTATCCGTAAATGGTTGTGTAGAGCCTTTAGAATATGTTTTAGTATCTCAAGCCATGTAAGCACTTCTACTATTGAATAGCCATCTACACAAGTTATGTAGTTGGTTGTGTATGTTATAAATTTCCCATTTTTGAGGAATTCTTACCACCACTTCGGTAATCCACTTAACTCATTTCAGTAACTCAACTAAGCACTTTAAAAAAAAACGTGGAATTGAGCTTTAAAACTAAGAATATGGGTTTAAGTTCGAAAAGGCTATGCAAAGGACCTAAAGCGTGATAAGGCACTAATATTGGTGAATGAATTGCTTGAATTGATGCTGTTGTGAATTATTGCCTTTACCAATATCTTACTTGTTTATTGTGGAATTTATAATGGTTGATCACCCTAAATTTATTAATGATTATTGGGTTATAATTAAAATAGGGACATGCATTGTACAACATTGAATGTTATATGCCGTCTCCGGTCGACGATGGAATGATAGGAAAATCTAAATTATGAATATATCTACTTCATTTAAGTTAAGATACCTTTGGATTAAGCACCTTAATGCCTCCATGAGGAAAAATTAAGTTAAGTTAAGTTCCAATTTTATAGAACGAACTAAATGATATAGGGAAGTTGCGGACTACAAAACCAAGTCAAACCATTGTCTCGAGTCTAATTGTTAGCCACCCCTGGATTGAGCACCTTAAGGCCACCGTGGGACTTGCGATAAGTGAATTTAAGTTTAGATGACCTAGATGCTAATGGAACTAAGTATTCCCAAAACCCTAGGTCAAGGAGGGGTTAAATCCTATTCCTTATGCCGGTTACCGGAAGACTACATGTGATGTTTGCATTGTATATGGTTGTATATGTATAGCATATGTTTGATAACTTGTTTGCTTGTGTGTTAAGTGGTAATGAGGATATTGCACTCTCATCTCATTAATTTATGGTATTTCTCACCCCTTATAGTTTGACTCATCATTCAGGTACCCCAAGATAGGTTTATAACTCAGCCTGGTGCACCACTTTGATAAGCTAACTGATTTTGGAATTCTTGGGGAAATTTTTGCAAGAGAGGTTGGATAAAGGAACTACCTGTGATACATCTTGATGTTTAAGTCTTTTTGGACATACTATAATTTTTGTTATTATCTAATTGTAGTTAAGAAAGCCAACTATTGTGATGATGAGACAATATCTGTAAAGCCTTGCTTTGTTAAAATGCTTGGTTTAATTCCTAGGTATTGTAGTTAAGACGCTTCATGAATGCTATTGTGACTGATATGAGCATTCATAGCAGGTTGTAACAACTAAGGTACCCTTTGGGGCATGACAATGGATAAATATTGAAGATAAATATCAAGAGATCTTTATGGAAGCAATAAGGGACATGGGAAAAAGAAAAATATATCAAGTCATAATTCAAATTTTCAAAAGATTGGTTGAAGATAAACACAAGTTGAACTAAGAGAGATATGGGGGGTATTGAACATTCAAAAGAAGACATGATTTTTATTCATATCTATCCATTGCAACAACATCATATAAAAGCTTAAAGGATTCAAAAGTTAGATATACAATAACCCCAAGACATTATCACGAATTTTCAAGAGTGGCATTATCTTCTTCACCAACATTTTTGACAAGATGTTTTGCAATTTCTTTTGATTCCATCTTGATGCAATTTATTTTTACCTTGATCAGATTGTGATTATAATGCTGTGTTGGCATGACTTTTAGATTATAAGTTGACCTTGAAGTTCAACAATTAGCTAAGGTTTAGCTAGATTAGCTAATCAAGGGGAATTGGGTCCAACAATTATACTTTGACAAACACTTGTAATCTTTGTTTAATTAAATGTAGGGGGAACATACTTCTATAGAAGACGTGGTCCTTAGCTTGGAGCTAGAAGAGATAAATGACTTCTAAGGAAGGACCTCTATAAATACCTGAGCACTTTTCTCTTCTCTAATCTTTTTAATTTTCATACTCTATTATTACTTGTGCTTGATCTTAATTGTTTTAAGCCATTAAACTTATGAACCAAAGGGGTTGTTTTAATTGAAAGATGAAATTTTAAACGTCTAACAATGACCAATTCACCCCTCTTAGTTATTTTTTTAGACCTACAATTTTCATCTAATTCATAATTCGAACCAAACCAAACCGTTATTTAATGTTTTGAAAAATTACTAATAAAAACCAAACTGTTATTTAATGGTTCAGTTTAAAACAAAAGAAAGTCGAATAATAAATTATGGTTTGGTTCTTTTTTAGTAAAATCCGTATCAAACCGGTTCATACTCACCCCTACTTAAATCGATATCACATGAACTTTCAATATATATACACACGCATTTTAAATTCTGCAATAATTTCTTATGGATATTTCGTAAAAGTTAAGCTTTTGCGAAGACATATGTCTACTTAAAAAAGTTACATATGCATGTAATAGTAAAATTATGTGAATATTTTGTAGCTTTGCATTAGATTGTGCAATAAATACAATATTTTAAAACTAACATTATGTCACTCGAATAAAACTTTTGAAATCATAGATATAATATATTTGCCTTCATTTTCAATGATTTTTTAAAATTATTATTAAGCAATCCACCTTATCCACAGGGTTCTTGAAAAAAGTTCCTTGGTATAAATTATATTTTATTGGACTTGACTTTTAGTAGATCCAATAAACTTCGTAAAATTTAAAGGATCCCACTTAGCTAAGGGCCGACTTTATTGGTTAAGAACATTTTATGTCGAAAGTTGAGAACTTGGGATATAAGGATTCTCTAAGCGATTTTAAGGATAATGTAGGTTAAAAATCTAAGAGCTTTTATGTGTTTACTATAAGAAATGTTACAAATCAAATCGTCTTATTTCAATTTTCTTAATTGTCACAAACTTCTCTAATAAAATGGCTTTTATGATGTTAGATAAACATTACTAAAACAAATAATATTTACTGGTGTTTAAAAAATTTGCAAACGTCATTAAATGTTGAAATTCTTGTAGTAAATGATGTTGATGAAATGGTACAAATAGCCGTATAAAATTTGATTAGGTATTAATTTAACTACTGCAAACTTTAGGGTACAAATTGAATTTTGTGCCAAATTTAGTTACCGAATTTTACATTTACCAATAAATATATAAATTTACATTAAATCATATTAATATGATAACACCGTATTTCTAACATAATATATTCTATATTAACATATTTATCTAGTTGCGGAAAAAAGATGTACAAACAATTCTTAGCTATCAAAAGCACGTACATATATCTTTTTTCTTTTTCACCTATTGCAAAAAAATTCTTAGTATATTAGGGCACCAAGAACAACCTACATACTTCCATACTAATACAAAATTCTACAAGAGAAGAACGATTTTATTTATCCTATGTTGATGGATATTCTATTTTCTAATCAATAAATCCTAGATTGTATATATAATATAGGACACTATGGGGGTCCTTCAAAACGAATGTAGTCATACATCACTCCTTGAAATTTGGTTTCTGCTCTAGCTTGGGTAAGAAATATAGTATTATATCCAATGTGAAGAAGAGCACTTGGTACATCAACCTTGAAGTGCCAGTAGAGTCCATGAATGCCATGTCTTGCTATGGCATTATCCCAACCTATATTTCCGGTGGAAAAGTGGGGCTCTTCTAACCTTTGGTTATTAAATCGTACCTACAAGGTGAATTGAAGTACGTTAATTATTGCTCTAATATTTTTCAATGAGCTATTGGTCTTGAAAAACCTTTATATTGTGAGTTTTTTTTTTTAAATCTTTAAAATACAACTTTTATGTAAAGCAATTATTTCACTTTGCATTAGTGATTATTTAAGTGTGCATTTTAATGACAAAAATTGTTTGAAAGAGCATAAATATCCTAAACTATCCTTAGCGAAGATTTTCACATTGGATGAGTTATATATATGTATATATAACACTCTACGTCAATGAATAATTAAGACCCATTACAAAGATTTCTTGGAGCAAATGAATGATACTCATAGGAAAATTACTTAAGAAATCATTTCAAACCTCCAATTTTGATTGAGTAGCAGATGCCAATGCTAATTGGAGCTTATAATTTGCATCTTGCGTCACATTATGCAGCTTAAATTTGATTTGCCACGTAGTTGGGATAAATTTATTATTTTCCACACTCCTACAAGAAAGGAAATGACTTAGGTTAGAATAACTAAAAGATGATAAAAGAAAAACATTTGTTCTCTCAAGACTTGATAAAGAAAATATTAAATACCTTGTTACTTGTGCGTAAAACCAATCTCTTTCATAATTACTTTCTCCTATTGTATAAACAAGATCACTATTTGGATAAAATTCTTCGTACCGAGTCCATAAACCGTACTGTCTAAATCTAATGTGCAAAAAGGAGAGTTAGAAAATGATAATGAATAGAATGATACGTAATAGATTCATATACTAGGCAAGTGGAATCAACCTGTCAATTTTAAGTTCACTGTAGAGTTTATTCATAAGTTTTGGAATTGGAGGGGCACATAGAATTCGGCAGCCATGCGATCTGGGGTTCCAATTTGCCATAAAGTAGGACCATGTCTTGGTGGTGTAAATATTAGTTGACCCAGATTGATTTCAGATCCTACATAAAGAATATTTTTTATTCAATATATATACACACTTATACAAATTATCAAAAGGTACAATGATAGATGTACATTACAAATATATGTAAATAGGGCCTATGTCTACTAAAATGTTAATAAATATATAGAATTGCAAAAACAAGATATGAAACATAAATAAAGATGCAATTATGCATATGTTTATAATGATATATGGTCGCCAATATTTAATGCCTTCCTCATTAAAATTTCAACAAAGACAATGTTGGCATTGCTCCAATAAATAGACTATCGACATATTCGTCAATATGATACACAAAAACATTATAGCTTCTAATGCATGATAAATTTATGACTTTAAGCTTATAGGTGCAATAATATAAAAATAGCGTACTGTTTCATATATAATTATAACCAAATTTACCTAGAATATTCAATTGAGTGTAAATCATATACCTGCTCTAATAGTAATATTTCCCTCATATCTATAATCTCCAAGAATACCAGGTATCCACGCAAATAAATTATATTCTCCTACTCGAACATTCTTTATTTGAAAATACCCCTTTCTTTGAGCTCGATTCCAGAATTGATATCCCTACTTGAAAAAGAAAAGTTAAGATTTGACAATAATAAAACATCGTCAGTTGTTGCCCACAATTGGTTAATGTTTTTAGCCAATAAATTACCTTTGTTTCCATTTGCCATGATCCTGCTTCTCCTGGTGCTGCTAAACCCACGAAAGCTGAGTCGCCCCAAATGTATGTTTTATGTAAATACCTATAGGAAAAATTAATTTTTATTTAAAAAAAAAAAAGAAAACTTTTTAATAGGTTGGCGCCACGTTAAGTGGCTATCTACTACCACTAGTGAGCACATCAACTAAGATAGTAGCACATCCCTCTTCCAATAGCAACTATACATGCTTAGGTGTTGGTCCCATGTTGTCAAACGAAAATCATCCCAACCATAAGATTCTTTTTTTATCTAAACATACATTGATATCAAGCTCAAGGTTTTATTGCCACTTTATTGAAATATACACCATAAACCTAAGTGCAATGTTGGATAATGCTTGCATAAGGTAAGAGATGGATCTGACCTGTCAAGAATCATTAATTGGCCAGCAACAGCTCCGCGATCACTACTCGAAGGAAAATCTTTGGAAGCAATGAATCATATGGCCAATTTTTCCTCTCTATCAACATCTAAAGCAATTAAAATGAGAAAGTTCTAAGTAATATATATATATATATATATATATAAAGAGAAATTATGTAGGAAAAACCAGGCTAATGAGATTAGCGTGAATTTTCCTTATAAATGTTACATAAAAGATGGTCAAATATACTAATAAGGCATTTTAGAGAATCGATTCAACATAGAGGCTTACCGCGGAAGTTAATATGAGAATAAAACTACGAGGGTAAATTCGTTAGGAAGTTTGAACAGTAAACATGTGTAAATATCAATGTTTTAATGGAGTCATGTAAAATATATTAGATCATCCTCCGAAAGGGACAAAATCATATAATGTGACTTTGAAATATTATAATAAGTAAAGAATTATTATTATTATTATTATTATTTTCACACGATCTGTTTAAAACTTTGACATCTTGATAATATGACTATAGACCTAATTTATTCTCTTCAGTAGTAAAATGATACCTGATTTTTGGCATCATGCCAAAGTTGTCGTGAGCCAACATTAGGCGAGCCATTGTTAAGATAGATAAAAACAGGCCAAAAACCTTTTTCCATGGTTCCCCATTACGAAACTCGGTATTGACATCCTTTCCAGCGTAATGATTGCTCATAAACATCTACGCAGAATTAAAAAACATTAAACTAATTAGGAATTGAATCTTTTGAATCGACAGTGAAAAAAATAATATAAGTTATTCTACTCTAATTAACCTTTTTCTTTAAATAATAAATCCAAGATTTTTCCAAGATATCTTGCAAAAATAAAGGCACTTCCTTTTATAATAATAAAAGATAATTTAAGAATTATCACTTACATTGAGTGTGACAGGTCCAGCATGAGAGGTAAGATCTTGCTTGGTAGGTCCTGATGTACGAAATTCATTACTAGGTGTGATCATCCAGAATCCTATGGATGGATCATTGCATATCCATCCATGTACCTTATTATTCATATTCTCGCATGAATATTGATATTTGTCATCAACCTATAAATCATCATACACATTTATCTATCGTGATACCTATAACTATTTTATGCACACAAAAGTTTTTAGAACATACAAAGCATGCAAAAGACATAGGCTTCAACCACATCATATTTATCCTTTCCAAATAATTAAATAGAGAACCAATCTAATAACATGCATAACTTTTGTAAAAAAAAAATAAAAAAATGAGAATCATCGTGTATGGAAGATATTAAATGATATATATGTGTGTGTGCGAGCGCTAGTTAGTTCTTATCATATATGACTCATTTTCCATAAAAGAAATGGATGTATTATTGCAGCATAGGAACATAATTGATGAGGTTCCTATAGAAGAGGAACAACTACTTCACCATCCAATAATAACATAGGGAGGTGAGTGATATGGTGGTTCAACAACTCAAAACCTATCCAACAGGTTGAATTCAGGTCCTTACAGTTTTCCAATCTATTTTATTGTTTTATCTATTCAATACATTCCTATTTTGGGCATTTTGATTTTGTTTTGTTTGTCCAAATTCTAATTGGAACGTGTAAAAAGTGTTTAGGGTTTAATTCAAGATTAGCTTAATGTCATTAGTGACATTTGTGAATTATCAAAGGAGAGATTTTCTAAGGGTTTTTGACTAAGTCTTGAATCATAATGATGGATATTTATGTGTGATCCCAGCTAACTCTTGTTGCAATTTTTTTTTCCTTTGGGATTAATGTAATAAATGAAACCTGAATTTTCGTAAAAAGTTCAATCAATACTTGAAATTTGGATTTTGAATGATTTGGAACTAGAACTTTTGCAAAAAGTTCAATCATGTGCATAGCGTTTGGTTTTCATATTTTTGGTATCTGAAGAAAGTTTTTAATTACATTTTTTATACTTAATTGAACTTGATTCAAGTAGGAAAAATGTATGTGAAAACTTGATTTATGTACTAACATTGTCAAAACCAAACGTCAGGTAAAGAAAAAAAAAGGTACTTGAAAACTTGCTTTAGGTACTAAATTGTTTAAAATCAAGGGTCTGTTTGTTTTGACTTTTTTTCGACAGATACAGACACTTTTTCAAACTTTTTTATAACAAATTATTTATCAAGAAATAGATATAGATAAAAAAAAGTTGACAGTTCTAATCAAAAGATCAAATAAAACAAATATAGATAAAATTTAGATGCAAATCGGATATATTTACACATATCATTTTAAAAAAAGATACAGATACAGATGAAAAACAGACAATCCAAACAGACCCAAATTTACTTGAGTGAATTTTTTGCAAAAATTCAGGTACCATTTTTGATATTATCATTTTTTTTCTTGAGTTTTGATGCCACGTACTCATATTCTCACTTTATATTTTCTTGTAAATCCTAATATGGTTTTCCATGTTACACACCACGATCATTTGTCATCTCTTCTCTCTCTCCTATTGTATGATGTTTTGAGTCTCGGTTATCTTTTACTAGGGTACCTTATAAAAGTGTCCCAAGCATAAGTGATTATATGTAAACTGCAAACGGCATTCATTGGTTATTTATATCGATGCTACTTGATATTAAATAAACTATAATTAGTACCTCTCCTTTCAGGTCATCATTGGATGGATTGGTCAAAAGAACAGCCTCACCATAGTCAAGCTCTCGACCAGTTTCACGATCATGTGCTGTGGGCATAATCCTTTGCCTTTTGTCCGAAATTGCCATATAGTGAAATCTAGAAAGAAAATTGTAGAAAAAAGAAGCATAAGAGAATTATTTATTTGTAAATATTTTCTTCAAAAAAGAAAAAAAGATAAATTATTTCAAGTAACTCATAAAAAGCTATTTTGATTTGGATATTTTGTTCAGCATACAAGCACGCATGCAAGCACTTAGATAAACACTATCAACAGAACAGATGATAATATAATGGAAGGTTTCGTTTACTTTTCTCTGTTCAGTTTATAAACAACTCTTGCTTGAACCAAGTCAAAGTCTGGCCACCCTTGTGGGCGCTCGAATACGGCATATGTGTAGAAACCAGACTTGCCTCGTCGCATTATGTACCTATATACACACACAAAAACAAAAAATAATAATAATATTTCGAATAATTAAATATTTAATGTTTCAATAATACATTCATACATTAGAAACTAAATTAAAACTACCTTTTGTCCACAATAAGAGGGACTGTGTCTGGGTCTGAAGCCTTATTCCAAGTTCTAGCAAACGACAATTCTACTTGGTCATCGTTTTTCACTATAGTTGAGAATGATATGTGTCCGAAATTCAACCTGAAATATTTACCATGTCATTATTCTATCAATTAATTTACAAAGATTTTTGCTTTTGAATTAAATATATATATATTTACGTGTCGGTGTGATCTGATTTGCTCGGCCAGTTCCAGACCACATCCCAATACCTGAAATGCACAAATGTTTTGTAGAGATTAGATAAATACAAGCAACATTGCAATAACAGTTACCACAATATGATATTATAATGTTATTATTATTCAGCATTAACAATGATAGTATTATAGACTTCCTTAGATTTTAACTGCTCACTGCAAGAAATATGAGTTTTAGAGATAAAAATTACATCTTTAAACATAAATTTTTATTATAAAAATCATCATCACTGATTCTATTTATAAAATTTATTTTACCTATTTTCTATTTTAAAATTTCTATCTCTAAAGGTCAGTTTTCCTATAGTGGCTATAGTTTCTTACCATGTGAAAAATGAAAAACATATAAGTTAGAAATCTTTTATTTTACTAGCAAGATTACATTAATAGGTTCGTATATCAAGCAGATGTTTAGTGACTTTCCTATATATTTAATTGATCAACAAATAATATAATTATATTAAGTTCTTCCTTTACTTAGAAGAAAAATTCTTAATGGATAATAAAAAAAAGAAAAACTAGAAATATTGCGAAGAGCCATTGTTGCAATGAAAAGATAAGTTTTACATCAATAAATGTAAAGAACCATCAGCAAAATAAATTTGTTACTAAAAATTATTGATAAAAAATAAATTGCCTTTTTTTTATGCATTAATTGTATATATTATAAATTGGAGTAGGAACGGGATGTATAAATTAAGAATAGATAGCTTATAGGAACAAAAGGAATTTTCTGCGAATAGAATTGGTACCCTCTGAAATTCTGGGCGTTTTTAGTTTCAAGTAAATTGTCAATTCCTTTGTACTTGATACCTATTACATCACCACCATGAGTAGACAAAGTAACTTCAACTATTCCATTGTCCATTATAACCTGAGTAAATAGAGGAGGGAAAAAAGGAATTAGTCAAACAATACTTAGGCTTTAGAAAACGATATTTGTAAACACGAATGACACTAAAAAACAAAAATTGGAAAATTGAATTTTTGAGAAAAAAAATTTATTATAAAATATTGGTAAAAGGAGTTTAATTACTACGAATGAAATTAACTATGATAATTTTTACGATAAAAATGTATTTTTAGAGACAAAAAGAACGGTTTTCTTCTGGTGTGAAAATATAGGATAACTATAAATAAATCCATCCCTTCCATCAATCTAGGATGAAAAGGAAAAAAAAAAAAAATTCCCATGTATATATATAGATGAGATGATACTTGATTCCTCCTGTTACGGCAGTCGTTGTCATATATTTTGAATGAACAGATATGTGGACAACGTAAAAGATACGGCATGTCAAATATGACAAAAAAAAAAAACAAAACAATTTAGAAAAAAGTTACAAAGAGAAATTCATAATATTAAAGCACCACATGACTGGACCATATAACTGTTTGAACCAAACATTCTAAGACATATTGCAAATAATAAGATAAGTTGATTGTTATGAATAGTCCAACAGTTTTTATACCTTTTTTTCCTTTAATCGATATACTAGGATTTGAAATGAACGTAATTGACCACTTTATTGTAGAGAATAAATGTGATTGTTTTTTGAAATGAATCGTTACCTGTATATAAATCAAATATCGTCAAAGCATTTGCAATATAGGAATGTGATCAGTTTGGCCATGTTATTAGGAAAATTTATACATGATGATATATAACATATTGTATTTTTTATTTGTGAAGAAGGGGGTAAAATTCACATCCAGACATCTCATTAGGGTCACATGGTTCAATTAACCAATTAACCATTTTTTTTTTTTATAGACTGAACTGAAATCATTAATTTTTTAGTATGTTAATTCATAATCATCATTTAGGAACTAAGACCAAAAACCACAAATTGAAAAAAAAAATAAAAACTCTAACTTTAAATCGACACTCATGACTGTTTGATCATAATTTTACAAATAAGTTTTTCTAGTTTCAATTTAGTTTTTTGATTTTTTTTTTTTTATTTTTCAACAATTCCTACATCTCGTAACCCAAAATGCAGGAATAAAATGAAAATGGAAAGAGATTTATGTTTGACGCGAGTTTAATTCGATTCATCAACACATTAATAAAATAAGTTGATTATTCAAAATACCTAAATCATCTTATTGTCTTTTAAATGATCTAAATATGACACAAAATTCTATATAATTGAAGTATAGCCCCGAGTTTTTAAGAAATAAAAAAACCTATTGGTACCCTTGTCTAGGGATGCAATCATGACGAGTCATTATAGGATACTCGGCTCGTCGAACAGTTAAAAATCCTATAGAGTCGTGAGGCAGGTTTGGGAAATTATATGTCGATCCTATAGGGTTTCGGGTTAGGTTTAGGTAATTAATTATAAACAATTTAAAATTTTCATTTTGAAATTTTAAAAAACAAAACCCTACTAAATTTTATCTTTAAGAATGGTTGTTAATAGTTTTAACTTTATTTTTTCTTTATTTTTTCTAATTTTTAATTTTATCTCTTAAAAATTATTTTTACAATATTATTAATTATTGTTGTTTTAACAAATAAAATAGCTAGTTCTATGAGCCTGTGAATTGGTTAGTGTGTTGTAACTAGCCTAGCTTAGTTTAGACCATACTGAAGTCTAGCTACCAGTCTACCACCCAATATTTTGTTGGAAGATGCAATTGAATTTAACTAAGAGTTGAAAAGAAAAAAAAAAAAAAAGAAATGAAGCAGGTCGCAGGACGAGGCAGGTCAGGTTCAAAACTTTATAGAGGCGGGTTTTGGTATTGAATAAAAAACCATATAGGGTAGCAGGTCGGATTTAGGATACCCTATTGAAAAGCGGGTCGGGTTCGGGTCTTATATGACCCGTTTCAAACCTACCCCAATTGCATTCCTACCCTTGTCATTCCTTCAAAATTGTAATGTGTGTATTAGTATCATTCGATCTTCCTTTTTTTTTTTTTTTTTTTTTCACACCTTATATGATATCTTAACTATATCCCCACCAATTATAACAGAATACTTAAGTAGTAGTAAAAAATTTTTTAAGCTACATCGAATGCTTAAGTGTTAGCTCCTTATTGGTAGGGATTTTATTAAATCAATAATAATAGGACAATGAACAATCATCCCAATTAAGTTACTATTACGCATTTAACAAACATATAGATGCATAAAATATTATGATGATAAAAAATTTTAAAAGTGCGCGTATTATATATGCAACATAAATATACAAAATAGCAATATAAATTAATTACCAAAAACAAATAGTTGATGATATAAATTTTCATAAAAATCATAATTATGGACCACTTCCCTTTTTCTCTTTTCTGAGATGTGCCACTACCTCCAGGCTCAAAACTAGAGGTACCAAAACCACATTCGAGTGTAGCTCTATTTTTGGTCAATTTTAGATCCTTACAACAAATATTAATAAATAACCTGAATCAGGAAAAAAAAAAAAAAGAAGAAGAAAAAGAAGTAATTGTACCTTCGTGGGATCCCCCGTTCGTAGCTGGACAGCAGGAAAAGAATGTAGATCACCAGCCCCCAGAACAACTCTACAACCACAAAAAGGACATTGACCAAAATCTTATTCCACCCTTTTGTTTTATATTACAGAAGTTGACAACTACAGACCAAAATATAATTCTTTCCCCGAATATATATTTTTTTATTCGAATTGGATGAAGGAAGTTTTCGTCTACAATGGGAGTTAGTAATCCGTCAGGAAGTAGTTAATAACTAACCATATTGGGTGGTTGAAAAAGATGTAGGGAAGGCTCCTTTGTCAAACGATGGTGGTCAAAAAATGGATAGGGATAAACTTTTTTATATATCATTTGTATTTATAATAGTTAGACATTTATTTTTCTAGGAGATACCTAAAAATTATACCATTAATAAATGAAGTCTCTTATCCTATAGATTTCGAAAGTAAGCAGGATATATATATATATATATATATATTATTTAACATTGAAATAATCTTCAATCACTCTTCACTCAATATTTTAAGATTTTAAAATATAAGTGTAATACTTAATTGAAAAATCGAAAAAGGAAAAGAGAGAAAAGAAAAGAGATATATCAAATAAGTTATCATTATTACTATGTGTTAGTGGAACGCTACTATTACCTAGTAGTATGGACATGATCTTGTTCGGTTTTCCCCAATTTCTAAGTTGAAATATATTACATACTTAGTGTATATTTTTAGTTGAAATATAAACATGCTTATAATTAATGATATCTGATTTCATAGACCCCAAGAACAAGGAAGTTGTATTAATCATCTAAAAATATTTGCAAAACTTACTCTAAGTAAAAAAAAAAAAAATTGAAAAAAAAAAAGATGAATAAAGGAAATTTGTCTTCTTAATAACTTTTGGGAATTTCTACCATCCATAGGCGGTTGACTAATGGCAATATTAGTTATAGTCTCAAAAGTGGAATATACAGGTTCCAATTCCCCTATTGCCTTCCCACATATATATATGCGATAGTGGTCCTATAGTGAAGTTGACGAGAACATAAAATTTCTAATAATTATATATAATATGACAACAGTTTTAGTGGTATTTAATAAAAATCCAAGCAAAATATAAAATTTCATTTTTTTATTTACTAATTTTTTCTTTTTTCTGTATAATCAGTATTAAAAATCGTGAAATGCGTATAATTCACGCTATAACAATTATCTTATTGCAATCATATCTAAACCTAACATGAAAGTCACTATTTCTTGTCTAAAAGCTCCCATGAGGCCATGACAATCTAGAATCCACACCGTTCTTGCCCAATTCCCACAAGCCTATATTTTCTTGCCAAAATATTTAATAATTAATTAATAAGGATCCAGTGCGGTTTTTAAATTATTATATTAATACTTTAAAGATCTTTTATTTTATTTGTAATACTTTTAATAAATATTATTATGATTTATTTAGATTATTAATAACATCGACACAAAAACTTGAAAGCCACTTCAAAATCAATATTCGAAACGAATTCCATATTTTATTACGGTGTAACGTCAAAAACTGCTTCGCATGCCCGAGCAACGTCATAGAATAAACTATTGACATAATCTAGTGGATATGTTTAAAACAACTTTGCACACTTTATCGCATTTGTAATAATATTATTAGACAAAAAGTGGCAAAGTAACCTTAGTTTATAGATGCACCAACCAAAGTACATTAAAAGAACAAATTGGCCTAAATACATGCATGTTCAAGCCACTAAGCAGACTTCATTTTTTCCTTTTTTTTTTAGGCCACAAACATAGATAGCCAGTTCTTCAAGACCTTTTTCCCCACCATGTTCAGGACAAAGAGACACGTAGAATCCCATTGCCACAAGACTAAAAGAACCTTATTCATACGGGATATCTATTAACTTGAATTAAGCTCATTTTTCTCTTTGTTACTTTTTTTTTTCACTTTTTCGCAAATAAACACTTAGAATTCGTAAATAAGAAGTATTATATGCGTAAAGTTGGGGGGGGGCAAAAAAAAAAAAAAGGTCGTCAATAGAAAGGAAAAACCGCCGAAATTATGGTAATTTTAGTTCACGGTCTATCCTCAAATCTAAGAAGGAAAAAGTCTATGGTAGAAGACAATTGAGATGACCCTTATGTTTCCAAAAATTTATGGGGTAGTGTCCACCAATTTAATCATGATTACAAGACCATCAGATTTATTTTTCTTTTTTTTTTTTTTTTGTGAATAGAGTCGATAAAGAGCTAAATAGAAAATAGTTCCGGGTGACCGCTTATTAACAAAACTGAGAAATCGATAATTAACATTAAAACACTTATTATTTCCGAGGACCCGCATTCATGAAATAAGAAAGCATCTGGGCTTATGTAATGAATTCTTAGTATGAAAAGCAAAAAGAGACGAAAAGACAAACCTATCCGAAAGAATAAGAATTTGAAGCGAACAAGAAACAATCACGGCCATCGACATGCCCAGCATCCTCCATCCACGAAGATCATAACGAACGATCATCTTCGGCGTCGTTAAACAAATATTATCGATAATCCGAAAGTTGGAGGATAATTAATATACCTCGAAATGTCTAGTTTGGAGCTACAAAAGCGAAATTATTGTCAATGAATTATCGGTCTAAACGATTAAAAGAAAAAGAACAAGTGAGTTTTATGCAAGAAGATATATGGATGGTTCTAGTGTTTCATTTTTCATAATAACAAGAATCAAGTCGGAGGGGATGTGTTAATATGATGCGTTTCCTAAAGAAGGATGCTACTTATATAGTATTCAATGCGCGTGGAATCGTATTATCCTCACTTTTTCTTTCCTTGTTAAGCGGGGTAGGTTTTCCGAAAAGCTATCTTAAACCTAGTAGTTCCCGTCCTAAAAAAAAGGTATATGTTTTGTTTGCCTAGAAACTATTTGTACGTGATCATCAGGAAATTTTATTTGACTTCTGAGTTTCATGTATTCAACCGTTAATCCTTGTTCCAATTGAATCTTGATTTGACCGGATGACTTTTCCGTATTTCAAGAAAAAAATAACTAATTACTCCTACCATGTTCGGTAAATATCAAAATAACACCGTATTTGTTTGAAGTTTTGTCGAGAAATATATCTATTTATTTATTGGTTATTTAAAATTTACATTGATCATATTCTTTTCCGTTACATAGTTGATTTTTTTTTTAATTTACAAATTTGGCATTAAATAAATAACTATATATGCAAATAAGCACTTAATTCTTGATCAACTTGCAATCTTGATTTGACCGGATGACTTGTCCATATTTCAAGAAAAAATAACTAACTACTCCTACCATGTTCGGTAAATATCAAATAAACACCGTATTTATTTGAAGTTTTGTCGAGAAATATATCTATTTATTTATTGGTTATTTAAAATTTACATTGATCATATTCTTTTCCGTTACATAGTTGAATATTTTTTTTTTGAATTTACAAATTTGGCATTAAATAAATAACTATATATGCAAATAAGCACTTAATTCTTGATCAACATGCAATCTTAATTTGACCGGATGACTTGTCCATATTTCAAGAAAAAATAACTAACTACTCCTACCATGTTCGGTAAATATCAAATAAACACCGTATTTATTTGAAGTTTTGTCGAGAAATATATCTATTTATTTATTGGTTACTAAAAGTTTACATTGATCATATTCTTCCGTTACATAGTTGATTTTTTTTTTTTCAATTTACAAGTTTGACACGAAATAAATAACTATATATGCAAATAAGAACTTAAGTTAACTTACTTTATCAAATGGAATTAGGAGGGAGTTGAATTTCAATTCAATAGAAATGTAATAGGATTGTAATTACTTTTCCAATGTTAACTTGGTATAAAAAATGAAATAAGTAATTATTGGAATAAAAGTAAAATATCTATTACTACTAGAAAAATGGGATCTAGAGAATATTTTATCTTTGAATGTAAATTTATATCACAAAAATTACCATAACTAATTCTATCTATAAAAATGTAACTTATCTAATTAGATTTTTGGCACATAATTTTTTTATCTAAATGCCAATTTTCTTGTAGTGATAACACCCTTATCTTTATTATAAATAAATGATAATTATATATATATATAATATTTCAAAATAGAGATATTTATAACAAAAATAAAAAAAAAAACTATTAAATATGAAAATTTATGGGTGTAGATAAATAAATTGCTATTTATCATTTTACATAATAATCATTCATTATGAATCATTATTCCTCTCAACTAAACATGACCATTCCCTTTAAGGTATTAATGGGAACTTGTTAATTGAAATCAATTTCATAAAGAAACGTAAACTGAACATGTATTTCATTGGAATACAAAGTAGAAGAAGCCAGTATCAAATCTGAGGCAAAGATAAATAATAAGGATAACTTGCCAAATCCAGACGTATCTTCAGGATCCAACAACCCTCACTACTAGAAAACTAGCCTTTAGAGACAGAAAATTTGCGACGGAAAATTTCTGTCTCTAAAATAATGAATTAGAGACAGATTTACGACGGATTTATGATGACATGAATTATGAATAATCTTCTAATTTTTATATGCTTTTGCGACGGAATTTACGACGGATTACACATTGATTTGCGACGAAAATTTTTCCGTTGCAAATTTGTCTCTGATTTTAGAGGGAAATAAACTATTTTAGCACCAATTTCTATTTTTTTAAATTCTGTTGCAAATTTGTCTCTAAACTAAATTATTACATATATGTATATATAAATAATTATGTTTAAAATTTATTTTAAATTATACATATCTAATATAATATATATAAATGTGCATTATATAATAAGGACATATATTATATTTGTAAATTAATTTTATTATATAATAACTATAATATGTATAATCATTTGTTATTTACAACTAATTATATATATTTTATTTATAATATATTTAACATTACATTACATATTTATATATAATAAAGTATAACTTAAAAATAGTACTTAAAACATAAATATTATATTTATATCTTATTATATATTCTTTTACATAATAACTTATATAAAAACTCAAATTATACAACTTAATAAAATATTGTATAATAATAATATAATATGTTATATGCAAGTAATATCATAAAATACTAATTAAAAATAAAGTATATTTCAATAATAATATATGTAAAATAAAATAATTAATATAAAATGTAAACTTAGTATATTAAACATATACAAATATATAAATAATATATTACATTTTAATAATATATTAACAAAAAATATATATTCATATATTTTTATAATTTTTTATTATATATTTATTATGACTATTCATATATTTTTTAATATAAAAAATTTATTATATATATATTACATAATTTATATTTACATACTATATTTTATTTAAAATATAATAACATATTTGGGGAAAATAATATATTATGTAAAAATATAGTATATTTAAGTAATAAAATATGTAATATATAATAATTAGTTAAATATATTTAAATTGGTATTATATATTATTTTATTAATATAATAATGAAAAATATATTTTTATATTGTTTACATTATATTATAATTATTAAGTGCAACAAAAATGAAATAAAAAAATAAACACATTAATTAAAAATATACAATTTATTAATTTAATATAAATATTAAATAACTAATGTAAAAAAAAGTATAATATATATATGTCATTAAATATATATAAATTTATATGTATAACATTATTTATATTTACATATATATAATATTTTTTAATAATAATATCATATTTGGAAAAAAATTATAATATACTACTAAAAAGATTATATATTTATAATAAATATATAATTTAAAATAATTATTATAAAATGTTAACATTGTATATTATATATTATTATTATTTTAATAAAATATTAATGAAAAATCCTTAATAAATATGTAAAGTGAAATTATAAAATAAAAATAAACTATAAAAGATATATAAAATGTTTTATAGTTTAATATTGTAAATTGTGGTATCTCTTAAATAAACAGTAGTGGAACTTTAGTTATGAAGATACGAATTGATTTATCGGTTTAGTGCTTGTGAAAACTTCAATGTTAAGTGTGCTTAGTATGCAGCATTCTATGATGGGTGACCTCCTGGGAAGGATAAATAAGAGGTAAATGTGTATTTTTTTAATAATTTGTATTAGAATCAGAGACAAATTTGCGACGGAATAATTTTATTTAATATTTACTAATTTGATATTTAAAAATAACTAATTATAAAACAGAAACAAATTTGCGACAGAAATTCCGTAGCAAATTTGCGACGGAAAATAAATCTGTCTCTAAAACAATTAGCGACGATGATTTTTGAAACAGAAATTTGCGACGGAAATTCTGTCTCTGAAAGTCTTTAGAGACAGATTTTTCACTTTCAGAGACAAAATTTTTTGTCTCTAAAGCCAAAATATCTTGTAGTGCTTTCTAGCAATAGCAAGCTAGGCTGGAAATAACAGAAGGAAAAATGAAACCCAACAATTAGAGTAAAGAAACAAAATGATTCACAAATTTAGAGAAATAGGAAGAGGCTAATAAATAGAAATAACGGTATAATAAAGACCATTAAATATAGATAATAGACGCTAATAAAGATAGTGTATTAAAGATAATTAAATATAGATGATAATAAGATAATTTAAAAATAGTGTATTAATGCAATGGTCAAAAAGCTTGTTTTGGGATAAGATAAAACAAATTAATAACGCTTGAATTTTATTTAAATAAATAAGCACATGAAAATAAAAATATTATCATGAACCGGGTCAAGACTTATGACGGTCTAAGGAATGTGAGGCTTATTCCTTTTGAAATATCTTAGAACATTAAACAATCCCCCACATATTTCAATAGGATAAAGTACAAAGATATAGAAATGCTAGGTTTTTTCAAATGAGTATTATACCTTGAATCTAGTGTCTTTAAGACTATGAGCTAGACCTAAAATAATGAGATATAACTTTAAAAAAATGGTAAAGCTTAATGCTTCTATGAACCAATAATTTTTTCTGTCATCTAAAATGCTCATTAATCACGTATTCCATAGATTTCTGCTATTTATCATGGTTTTGCACTAATAGGCTATGGACGTGCCTACTTAGTCATGAATGCTCTAGAGATTTTGCCACAAATCTCATAGGAGCAACCCCACTCCACACTCATATAGATCATTCCATCAAATATATATTGTAGAATACATCACCTTTAAAGGATATGGAATTTGATTAAGAGCTTTGCTTATTCTCACTTTCTTTTCAGATTAACTATACACAACATAGGAGGGACAATATTTATAGTACTACACAAATCAACTAATAACTTGTTATTACCCATATGAACCTATTTCATGGGATCTCCAATCACATAGTTTAGGTTAACATCATTAATGATACCTCAACATGGCTTTAGTCCTATTCCCCTTGATGTTTCACTTTTTAATTTTCTTCCCAAAGGTTTAGTTAAAGGATCGGCTAAATTGACTTCTGACTTCACATGATCTATTGAGATAATTCCATCTTTTAGCAGTTGCTCTACTACATCATGTCTCAATCAAATATGTCTATTCTTTTAATTGAAAGTCTTATTCTTGGTAATAGATATTGCCACTTGACAATCACAATGCATAGACATAGATCATGTAGGTAGACATAGATCATGCAGGTTTTGTCACTCCATGGTAAACTTAGCTATGATAGTCTGTTTGGTTGTTTCATGTCCTAAAGGATACCCTAAATATGACAGCCCGCCACACTTAATAGTAAGACTTAAGTATGACAATCTTAGTCATCTTAAAAGTCTCGATATCGGGTGTAAGGCATACTTTCACGATCGTAGTGGACCAAACTTTGGATCATGCCGTTTAAGTCGTTATGCATACTACCAATTAAGAAAATAAATCATAACAACATAAGCAAGGTTCATAAAAACTTATAAAGAGTTTTTATAACATTAAGGGGCATTCCCCTATCAAAGATATCTAAGTAAAAAAAGTCTATCTTGAAATAATTTACACTTTTGAAACTTCCCTTAGAATTCCATATCTATTTCTATCTTGCATTTCTCATAAGATCTCGGTTTGAAAGCATTACCTGGATAAAATAATCTCTTGGTTCTAACTAAAGGTACAAGAATTGCAAAAAATACCTAAGAGGGTATAAACTACATGCTTAGTGAAATTTATTTCCATGATTTAACACTTCAATCAAATGACCAAAACAAGTTTATTTAGGCAACCATATGAAATGCACAATGACATGGGCAAACAATACATATGATTTTTCGAGAATCATATGTTGAATGGATTTACCCCTGCAATCGGGGTTAGGTGTTTCAAACCGCATAGGCTGCTTATTACAAACATAATTCCATGGTAGTTTTCATTTTAGCTACTACCTTTTTTCAAAAATAATCCAAGCCATTACATAGGTGTCAAATATGTTTTTATCAGGTATTTTCACATCGCCATTTAATTTCAGACGATCCTTTGTCGCTTTATAAAATTTACAGAATTTATGAATCTCCTTACTAAGCTTTTGTCCCACCAAAAATATAATAATAAAGGGTATATGTTTTGTTTGCGTAGAAACTATTTGTGCGTGATCACCAAGAAATTTTATTTGACTTCTGAGTTACCTGTGTTCAACCGTTAATTCATGTTGAACTTGGAATCTTGATTTGACCCGATGACTTTTCCATCTTTCAAGAAAAAATAACTAATTAGTCCTACCATGTCCGGTAAATATCAAATAAACACCGTATTTATTTGAAGTTTTGTCGAGAAATATATCTATTTATTTATTGCTTACTAAAAGTTTACATTGATCATATCCTTTCCGTTACATAGTTGAATTTTTTTTTTAATTTACAAATTTAACACGAAATAAATAACTATATATGCAGATAAGAACTTAATTCTTGATCAACTTGGAATCTTGATTTGACCGGATGACTTGTCCATATTTCAAGAAAAAATAACTAACTACTCCTAGCATGTTCGGTAAATATCAAATAAACACCGTATTTATTTGAAGTTTTGTCGAGAAATATATCTATTTATTTATTTATTGGTTACTTAAAG
Organism: Combretum micranthum; assembly: GCA_024138025.1. NCBI lineage: Eukaryota > Viridiplantae > Streptophyta > Magnoliopsida > Myrtales > Combretaceae > Combretum > Combretum micranthum. The sequence continues at coordinate 26,799 of JAMXBD010003377.1, read as the reverse complement.
TTTACACCGATCATTTTCTTTTCCGTTACATAGTTGAATTTTTTTTTTTTTCAATTTACAAGTTTGACACAAAATAAATAACTATATATGCAATAAGAACTTAAGGTAATTTACCTTTTATCTAATGGAATTAGGAGGGAGTTGAATTTCAATTCAATAGAAATGTAATAGGATTGTAATTACTTTTGCAATATTAACTTGGTATAAAAAAAATGAAACAAGTAATTATTGAAATAAAAGTAGAATATTTATTACTACTAGAAAAATGGGATCTAGAGAATATTCTATCTTTGAATGCAAATTTATATCACGAAAATTTTCATCACTGATTCTATCTATAAAAATGTAACTTATCTAATTAGTTTTCATCATAGAATTTTTGTATTGAATACCAATTTTCATTTAGTGATAATACTCCTTATCTTTATTATAAATAAATGATAATTATATATGTAATATTTCAAAATAGAGATATTTATAACAAAAATTGAAAAAAATATTAAATATGAAAATTTATGGATGTAGGTAAATAAATTGCTATTTATGATTTTGTATAATAATAATTCATCATGAATCATTATTCCTCTCAACTAAACATGATCATTCCCTTTAAGGTATTAATGAGAACTTGTTAATTGAAATCAATTGGGAAATGTAAACTGAACATGCATTTCATTGGAATACAGATTAGAAGAAGCCAATATGGAATCTGAGGCAACGGTAAATAATGGTGTTGTAAAATTCGAATGCTGTAAAATTAAAAGTATGTTTGAGGCGTGATAGGCATTGTTCTTAAGGATAATTCGCTAAATCCAGACGTATCGTTAGGATTCAAGAAGCGTTCTAGCAAAGGCAAGCTATGCCGGAAATAGAAAAAGGAAAAATGAAAAGAGAAACCCAGCAATTAGAGTAAATAAACATAATGATTCAAAAATTTAGAGAAATAGAAAGAGGCTAATAAATAGAAAAAATGGTATAATAGAGACAATTAAATATAGATGATAGAGGCTCGTAAAGACGATGTATTAAAGATAATTAAATATGGATGATAATAAGATAATTTAAAAACAGTGTATTAATGAAATTGTCAAAAAGCTTGTTTTGGGATAAGATAAAACAAATTAATAATACCTGAATTTTATTAAAATAAATAAGCACATGGAAATAAAAATATTCTCATGAACTGGGTCAAGACTTATGACGGTCTAAGGAATGTGAGACTTATTCCTTTTGAAATATCTTAGAACATAAACAATCCCCCACATATTTCAATAGGATAAAGTACAAAGATAGAAAGAAATGCTAGGTTTTTTCAAATGAGTATTATGCCTCGAATCTATTGTCTTTGAGACTATAAACTAGACCTAAAATAATGAGATATAACTTACAAAATAAATGGTGAAGCTTAATGCTTCTATGAACCAATAATTTTTATTGTTAGCTAAAATGCATATTAATCACATATACTCCACAGATTTCTGCAATTTATTATAGTTTTGCACTAACAGGCTATGCATGTGCGTGGTTATTCATGAGTGCTCTAGAGATTTTGCCACAAATCTCATAGCAGCGGCCCCACTCTACACTCATGTAAATCATTCCATCAAGTGTATATTGTAGAATACAACACCTTTAAAGGATATGAAATTTGATTAAGAGCTTTGCTCGTCCTCACTTTCTTTGCCGTTTAGCACTATACACACAATAGGAGGGACAATATTTATAGTACTACACAAATCAACTAATAACGTGTTGTTACCCATATGAACCTATTTCATGGGATCCCTAATCACATAGTTTGGGTTACCATCGTTGATGATACTTCAATATGGCTTTAGTCTCATTCCCTTCGATGTTTTTATTAATTTTCTTCCTTAAGGTTTAGTTAGAGGATCGGCTAAATTCACTTCTCACTTCACATAATCTATTAAGATAATTTCATCTTTTAGCAGCTACTTCATTACATCATGTCTTAATTGAATATTTCTATTCTTTCCATTGGAAGTCTTGTTCTTGGTAATAGATATTGCCACTTAACAATCACACTGCATAGATGTAATATAAAGATAAATAAATTATAAAGAAGGGCAAGTTTTTCATTTGATATAAAATAAGAGGGTTTTATGGTGAACCCTAAAGTACATAAAAGGATCATTAAGAAGGGTCAAAGTGTCAAATGATATTAAATAAGAGAGTTTTATGGTCAAAGTTTGAATATAATTGTAGTGTTTATGTAATATACAAAGTAATTATAAGTGATAAGTATTCATAAGCTACCAAATATTAAGAGGCCTTTATATTGATGTTAAAAATAAATTAAGGTTGATCAATTATGTGTTGAAATAGATTGGCATCAGTTGGATAAATTTTATTTTTTTCTGTAATGAAGGCCAGCATTTCTGATGAGGAATGACGTCGGCTTAGTTTTTAAAATTTTCAGCGTACTCTGTAACAGACTGTACACCGTCTCTAGAGTATCTATGCCGCTGGCTTAGAGACGGCGTAGGATGAAAACAGTAACGTTTTTTTTTAACATTGGGAGGAAAGCTGCTGGCGTTCATTAGGGTTTCTTCTCAATACCGGCATGAAAGCCGCTGGCGTAGGGCAAAGATTTGCCGGCGTACTTAGGGAGGATTTGAATTCTGGAAATCAAAGCCCGACGAACGCTGCTGGCGTTCGTGTAAGTTTGCCAGCGTATGGTGTAAGCCGACAAGATCTGTAGGTAGGGCCGGCGTATGACCAAATTTCTATAATACGAGACCGAAAAACATTTTCGACAGATTTTCTTTATATCATTTTCTCCTTCGTATAAGAGTTTTGAAGTGTTCTTGGAGATCTATGGTTGGAGAATCATTCGGAGGGATTGTTAATTAAAAGTAAGTGATTTAACCTTCTCATTTGATTATATACAAATTTGTATAAGTTTCTTAGGGTTGGTTGAATATTGCATGAAGGTTTTTGAAGAAAAACCCTAGCTCGTGTTTTGATCAGTATAGGAAGAGAAGAAACAAGTATTATACATTCCATATCAGTAAGTATAAGTTTTGAATCCTTTTTATACGTATTGGACAGCCTTGATATTACGATATTGATCATATGATATGTTTTATAGGGTTTTGGTGAAGATTCTGATTTAAGGATTTGAAATATCTATCTTTGATATTATTGGAGGTGCTTGGGTTATTGATCAGTATAGGTCGAGTTTGTGAAGTTCTATATCAGGTTAGTTTAGATAGTTGTTTATGTTAAGTTTGAATTATCTATGAATGTTGGTGATTTGATATATGTTGATATGTTACAGGTTGAAATTTGAGTTGTTGTTTGACATTGGGTTTGGGAGTTTGAGAGTTTAGTGGTAGTTGTTAGGGTTGTGGTTCGGTTTTCTAAGTTGTTGACGGTGTCTTTGAATAGTTCAAGTGATCTCCTGAATATAAAAGGTACGACCAATCCATTGTTTGATGTATGTGCTTGTAGATTAGAATTTTGTGAATGGATGTAGGAACAGAATTGCATAATGAACTTAATAAATATTCGGCTTAATAATTGTCTGTCTGGTTGTGGTTGGCTTTGACCAGTAGAGACCTGGCAGACAGTGATACTGGTGAGGCACCCTGATGATCTTAGTGTGAGGTTGTCCCGAGTGGACTCGTGCTAAGAAATGATTCCGGTAGAATTTAGGTGTTCAGGAATTGGGATGTTTGGGGAGTACCCACTCATCCATATATGTATATATATGATTACTTATTTTCAAATCAGTTGGTTGTTTTTATAGTAGAGTCTGAGTTACTCTGAGTTCAGGATTTATGTATACTGGATTCTGAACTGTGTTGTTTTGCTGGACTAAAATAGATAATAAACTGTTGTATGCATTTAGTTTAGTTGCATTTATTTATACATGTTGTTTGTGCATAACCTTGTTTGAACTGGATTGGATTATCGTACTGGGCTTCGCCGCTCATTCTGTTATATTTCAGGTGCAGGTGATGATAATGTGATATGATCTATCGGGTTTTGATATCGTCTATGAGGATGGGGATGGCGTTAGCGGTCCTGACTACCCTGCTGATGACTAGTTGTATAGTCATAGATGATATAGGATGGATCAGAGAAGACTTTTTATGTCTGATTTATATTTTGTTCATTGAAATTTTAAGTTGTATTTGGAGTTTTCATGTGGTGACAGTTTTAGGGTATGGTTTGACTTGTTGACCTGCAGTTATGTCAACAATGTCTAGTTTGCTGATTATGGAGATTATATTCTTATCATATGATTTATTTATGAGGACCACATGTTTCTTTTATACCTTGTGAGTTATTCAGGTATAGTTATGTGAAATTATAGCCTTAGCGTGTCCTATTAAGAGAGGACACGTGGCGGGTTGTAATGCCTTATTTAGGGCGTTACAGCTTAATTGGTATCAGAGCAATAGGTTTTAATCTGGTAGACCTAAGTTTTGACTCCTTAGGACGGTGAGATAAGATGAGAGGGGTAGATAAATAGGGTTGTTGTCTAGTTAACTATTGATGTTTAGATTTAAGTTGTTATCAAGTTGGATACCCTTGTTCTAATCTATGAGGTTTTGTTTTTTTAGAATGCCGCCCAGGAGAAGAAATACTGAGGAAAATGAGGATGAACATCAGGCTCACATGAGAATTACCACCTCCACCGGCAGGACAAGCACCAGTGGATGTAGCACAGCTTATGCAGGCTGTGAATGCCCTGATAGGAGTGGTAGGTCAGCAGCAGCAGGATATGAGGAGGGACATGCAGATAGTCCAAGAAAATGCTGATGCTTGGAGGCAGGACACAAAGGCTGAATGGATGGGGGAATGGAGCCCGACATCCAGATGTGCTGAGCCTTAACAAGTTTGTGGATTTAGTGCACAAGTTTGAGCCAGTGCCGGAAAACCATTGGAAGCTCAGGTGTGGATAGAGGAAGTGGAGAAAACATTTGCAGCATTGGACATTCCTGAGAACAAGAAGTGGAGTATGCATCATATTTGCTGTCTGGTAGGCAAATAACTGGTGGGCGAGTACTAAGAGGCACATGCCAGGGATGATCACATGGCAGATGTTTCACCAGGCTTTCTTCAGAGAATACTTCCCCGACAGCATTAAGCAAAAGATGTTGCAAGATTATATGCTGCAGCAGGGAAAGCTTTCAGTTGAGGAATATGAGGCCGAGTTACACAGATTGATGAGGTTTTACCTGATGCACTGAAAGAAAGTGAGGAAGCAAAAGTTAGTCGATTCATCACTGGATTGGAACCGAGATACAGTACCAGGTGAATTGATGGATCTGAGCAATTATGCAGCAGTTGTGAACAAGGCTAAGATGATTGAGCAGGGTTTGAGCAGAATCAGGAGCGGGAACCACCGAGAATCAGTATATTAGGGAAGAGACCAGCTGTCAGTGTTGTTACCAGGATAAAGGAAAGAGACCATTTGTGCAGCAGTATAGATCTGTAGGGCAGAGTTCTGATAAGAGATGCCCTAGATGCCTTGGGCCACATGACTTGAGGGACTGCAAGTGGACAGAGAACGCGTGTTTTTCATGTGGAAAGTTGGGACATAAAAGTAATGTTTGCACAGAGAAGACAGTTCCACAGGTTTTCTGTTTTAAATGTGGTCAGAGAGGACATAGAGCAGTGGACTGCAAAGAGGGACAGTTGGGCAGAGTTTCCTATGGACAGAGTCAGCGAGCACCAGCTAAGATTTATGCTCTTCAGAGGAGAGACAGCTTCTATAGACACTGTTGCGGGTATGTTATCTATACTACAGCATAGTGCCTATATTTTATTTGATACTGGTGCTAGCTTCTCATGCATATCTGAATCTTTTGTGAGTACATGTGGTTTATGTGTGGAGATCATGTCTGATGTATCTGTTCGTACTCCTTTGGGTTCTGGATCTGTTTTGGATAGAGTTTGTAGATCTGTAGATATTGTGATAGAAAATAGACATCTACCTGCTGATTTGATTGTGATTGATATGGTGGATTTTGATATTATTCTGGGAGTAGACTGGTTAGCAAAATATCATGCTGTTATAGATTGCCATCATCTAGTGATAGAGTTTGATTTACCTGATGGAGATCGGTTTGAGTATAAGTTAGTGGTACAAAGACCCCCAGTGCTACCAACTTATGAGTTGTGGGGTAAATCAGTTTTGGCATCGATGATAAAGGAAGATAAACAGATAGTGGAAGTGACAGATATACCGTTGTGAGCGAGTACCCAGAAGTTTTTCCAGATGATTTACCTGGATTACCACCTATGAGGGAAGTGGAGTTTGGAATAGATTTGGTGTCAGGAACTACACCGATATCAAAAGCACCCTATAGGATGGCTCCTACCGAGTTGAGAGCTTAAGGCGCAGTTGGATGATCTGCTAAAGAAAAAGTTTATACGACCGAGTGTATCGCCATGGGGAGCTCCAGTACTATTCGTTAAGAAGAAAGATGGAAGCATGCGGTTATGTATAGATCAGGGAGTTAAATCAGGTGACAATAAAGAATAAGTACCCGTTACCAAGGATTGACGACCTGTTTGATCAGTTAGCAGGAGCTTCAGTTTTCTCTAAGATTGATTTGAGATCTGGATATCATCAGTTGAGGATAAAGGCAGATATTCAGAAAACTGCTTTCAGACGAGGTATGGACACTATGAATTCGTGGTCATGCCTTTTGGATTAACGAATGCTCCAGCAGTGTTTATGGATCTAATGAACCGAGTTTTCAGAGAATACCTTGATATGTTCGTGGTAGTATTCATAGATGATGTTTTGGTATACTCGAGGAATAAGGAAGAACATGAGGAACATTTAGATTGGTTTTGAATAGTTGAAAGAGGAGCGGTTATATGCTAAGCTTTCAAAATGCGAGTTTTGGTTGGAGCAGGTATCATTCTTGGGGCATATAGTAAATGGAAGTGGAATATCGGTAGACCCCGAGAAAATCAAAGCAGTGGTTGAATGGCCAAGACCTAAAACTGTGTCAGAAATCAGAAGTTTTCTGGGAATGGCAGGTTATTATCGGCGATTTGTGGAAGATTTTTCCAAGATTGCCAGTCCTTTGACGAGGTTGACACAGAAAGGAATTAAGTACGAATGGTGCAGAAGTGTGAAAACAGTTTCCAGTTGTTGAAAGACAGATTAGTAAAAGCACCAGTATTAGCATTGCCAGTGAGTGGTGAGGAATATGCAATCTATAGTGATGCCTCGCTTCAGGGTTTAGGATGTGTTTTGATGCAAGGGGGCAGGGTTATTGCATATGCCTCGAGACAGTTGAAACCGTACGAGAAGAATTATCCTACACATGACTTGGAACTAGCGGCAGTTGTACACGCTTTGAAACTTTGGAGACATTATCTGTATGAGAGATGCAAAGTGTACACAGATCACAAGAGTCTCAAGTATATATTCACACAGAGGAATTGAATATGAGACAGCGTAGGTGGCTGGAATTATTAAGGACTACGACATCGACATACAGTACACCCAGGGAAAGCAAATGTCGTGGCAGATGCGTTGAGCAGGAAGCGGAGAGAATTTGGCAGCTATGGTTACTACAGAACGGCATCTGATTGATGATATGAGGAAATTTATTAGAGATAGTCACAAGACAAGTAGGTGAACGTTTGGCTAATATGAGAATACAACCTACTCTTGTGGACAGAATTAAAACGGGTCAGTCAGATGATCAGAGTATATTGGAGATCAAAAGAAGAATGGAAATGGGACGAGCACCAGAATTTTATGTTGATGATGAAGGTATTTTGCGGTACAAAGGAAGGTTATGTGTGCCGATTCAAGGAGATTTAAAGAAAGAACTGCTAAAGGAAGCACACTATTCTAGTTATTCCATACATCCGGGAGGGAACAAGATGTACCAGGACTTGAAAAAGTTGTATTGGTGGAATAACATGAAAAAGGAAATTGCAGAATACGTCTCTAAGTGTCACACGTGTCAAATGATAAATATCGAACACCGGAGACCGGCAGGAGAGTTGAAACCGTTGCCAATACCACAGTGGAAGTGGGAACACATCACGATGGATTTCGTTTCCGCTTTACCCAAGACGAAAGAGAAGTTTGATTCGATTTGGGTTATTGTGGATCGTCTCACGAAAGCAGCTCATTTCATACCTATCAAGACCGGGTATAAGTTGGAACGGTTAGCTCAGTTGTACATCAAAGAAATTGTGAGGTTGCATGGAGTGCCGGTATCCATTATATCAGATCGAGACACGAGGTTTGTGGGAAGGTTTTGGAAGAGTCTACATCAGGCGTTGGGAACGAAAGTGGTATTTAGTACAGCTTATCACCCACAGACAGATGGTCAGTCGGAAAGGACTATTCAGACCTTAGAAGACATGTTGAGGGCGTGTATGTTGGACTTTAAAGGATCTTGGAATGAGTATCTGCCTTTAGTAGAGTTTTCATATAATAATAGCTATCAAGCTTCGATTGGTATGCCTCCATTTGAAGCGTGTATGGTAGGAAGTGCAGATCACCTATTCACTGGGATGAAGTAGGTGAAAGACAAATGTTGGGACCCGAGTTGGTTCAGGATGCAGTCGATAAAACAGTTTGATCAGACAGGTTACAAGCTGCTCAGAGTCGACAAAAGAGCTATGCGGACAAAAGAAGAAGACCCTTGGAATTTGAAGTGGGTGAGCATGTATTGCTCAAGATATCACCAACAAAAGGGGTTGTCAGATTTGGACTACGAGGAAAATTAAACCCTCGATACGTGGGACCGTACGATATTAGAAAGGATAGGCGACATGGCTTACAGATTGGCCTTACCGCCTGACCTAGAAGGGGTACACAATGTTTCCATGTGTCAATGCTTAGAAAGTATGTCCGGATCCGAATGAAGTCATTGCTCTTGAACTTTAGATGTTCAACCAAATCTTACTACAGTGGAAAAGCCGATAAAAGTTGTTGATTCTAAAGGAAACTTTTGAGGAACAAGTTATCAGATATGTTCGGGTACAGTGGACAATCAAACAGAACGTGAAGCTACTTGGGAACTGGAGAGGACATGAGATCCAGATATCCCGAGATATTTCAATAATTCAGGTAAATTTTCGAGGACGAAAATTCTTTTAGGAGGAGATAAATGTAATATAAAGTAATTACAAATGATAAGTATTCACAAGCTACCAAATATTAAGAGGCCTTTATATTGATGTTAAAAATAAGTTAAGATTGATCAATTATGTGTTGAAACAGATCCGCCTCAATTGGATCAATTTTATTATTTTCTGCAACAAAGGCCTGCATCTCTGATGAAGAACGTCATCTATAACAGACTGTATGCCGCCTCCTGGAGAATCTATGCCGCCGGCATAGGGACGGCGTAGGATGGGAACAATAGCATTTTTCTTAACGTTGGGAGGAAAGCTTTAGGCGTTCATTAGGGTTTCTTCTCAATGCCGGCATGAAAGCTGCCAGCGTATGTCAAAGATTTACCGGCGTATAAAGGGAGGATTTGAATTCTGGGAATCAAAGCCCCAACGAACGCTGCCGGCGTTCGTGTAAGTTTGCCAGCGTATGGTGTTTGTAGGTACGCCGCCGGCGTAGGGCCGGCGTATAACCAAATTTCTATAAATACGAGACGTGAAAAACATTTTCGACAGATTTTCTTTATATCATTTTCTCCTTCGTATAACCGAGTTTTGAAGTGTTCTTGGAGATCTACGGTTGGAGAATCATTCGGAGGGAATTGTTAATTAAAAGTAAGTGATTTTTAACCTTCTCATTTTGATTATATACAAATTTGTATATGTTTCTTAGGGTCTGGTTGAATATTGCATGAAGGTTTTTGAAGAAAAACCCTAGCTCGTGTTTTGATCAGTACAGGAAGAAAAGAAGCAAATATTATACATTCCATATCAGTAAGTATAAGTTTTGAATCCTGTTTATACGAAATTGGACAGCCTTGATATTACGATATTGATCATATGATATGTTTTATAGGGTTTTGGTGAAGATTCTGATTTAAGGATTTGAAATATCTGTTCTTTGATATTTTTGGAGGTGCTTGGGGTTATTGATCAGTATAGGTCGAGTTTGTGAAGTTCTATATCAGGTTAGTTTAGATAGGTTGTTTTATGTTAAGTTTGAATTATCTATGAATGTTGGTGATTTGATATATGTTTATGTTATAGTTGAAATTTGGAGTTGTTGTTTGACATCGGGTTTGGGAGTTTAAGAGTTTAGTGGTAGTGGTTAGAAGGGTTGTGGTTTGGTTTTCTAATAGTTGTTGACGGTGGTCTTTGAATAGTTCAAGTGATCTCCTGAATATAAAAGGTACGACCAATCCATTGTTTGATGTATGTGCTTGTAGATTAGAATTTTGTGAATGGATGTAGGAACAGAATTGCATAATGAACTTAATAAATATTCGGCTTAATAATTGTCTGTTTGGTTGTGGTTGGCTTTGACCATAGAGACCTGGTAGACAGTGATACTGGTGAGGCACCCTGATGATCTTAGTGTGAGGTTGTCCCGAGTGGACTCGTGCTAAGATATGATTCCGGTAGAATTTAGGTGTTCAGGAATTGGGATGTTTGGGGAGTACCCACTCATTCATATATATATATGATTACTTATTTTCAAATCAATTGGTTGTTTTTATAGTAGAGTTTGAGTTACTCTGAGTTCAAGATTTATGTATACTGGATTCTGAACTGTGTTGTTTTGCTGGACTAAAATAGATAATAAACAGTTGTATACATTTAGTTCAGTTGCATTTATTTATATATGCTGTTTGTGCATAACCTTATTTAGAACTGGATTGGATTTTATCGTACTGGGCTTCGCCACTCATTCTGTTATATTGCAGGTGCAGATGATGATAATGTGATTTATGACCTATCGGGTTTTGATATCTTCTATGAGGATGGGGATGGCATTAGCAGTCCTGACTACCCTGCTAATGACTAGTTGTATAGTCATAGATGATATAGGATGGATTAGAGAAGACTTTTTATGTCTGATTTATATTTTGTTATTTGAAAATTTTAAGTTGTATTTGGAGTTTTCATGTGGTGATAGTTTTAGGCTATGGTTTGACTTGTTGACCTGCAGTTATGTCAACAATGTGTAATTTGCTGATTATGGAGATTATATTCTTATTATATGATTTATTTATGAGGACCACATGTTTTCTTTTATACCTTGTGAGTTATTCAGGTGTTATTCAGGTAAATTGTGAAAATTATAGCCTTAGCGTGTCCTAATCAAGAGAGGATACGTGGCGGGTTGTAATGCCTTATTTTAGGACGTTACAAAATATATATAATTAATATGTTATTAATATCATAAATTTTGTAAGACGCCAACTTTTTGCATTCACATTAAGGTAACAGATGAATAATAATTATATATTTCTCACAAATTATATATCATAACAAAAATCATATCATAAGGCATAATCATTTGAGGATAAATTTATTTAAGATATCGATATTTTGAATAGTTAAAAGGATGAATTAACGCTTTACAAATAAATTAAATTGAAGGGGTATTATTATTTAGATAGATTTTGATTAATTTTCTGGTAGGAATACCTCATCAATTAACTCACTTTACGGAACACTCATTACTAATTTCTACTATTAAAAATGTTTATATTTTAAATAAATTTATTATTAAATATTGATTTCTTTTTCAATCTATCTTATATTCATTTACATGTATTGATCATCTCATATAACTTCCGGGTTTGTTTTCCAAATATGTTTTTGGGTTCGAATTTCCTATCCTACTATTCTAATATAAATCCCGACCCTTTTAAAATCGATCCTGAATCTTGCCTTTAAAAAAAAAAAAAAAACAATTTTAGTTGAAATTATCGATCTGTCGAAAGGGATAAGTTATGATGCCTTCCTCTACATTCCTGGACAAAAAGAGAAATGGTATATTAATTGCAACCATCATACCGAATTTCCAATTTAAAGAAAGCCTTCTCTCACGATAGATATAGGTACGGTTTCAGAATCGAATCGAATTAGAATTGAAATCGTCGGTTCGAGATCTTGAGAAAGATGAGCCAAAACCGTCTTTCACGATTTTAATTCAGTTCTATCGAATTGGAGATTCCTTGTTCTAGTTTTGGAATTGCAGAATCATATTTTTTCAAATAAATAAATTTTAGTTTTTAACAAAATAAATTTAAAAAAAAATAATTAATTATTGGGTCTAAATATATGCCAAACACAATCAATATCAATTATAATTAGTAATCTGAGATTGCAAAATACTCTAGAGGATAAAAAGAAAATTAAAATACAAAAAATAATCTCATATTATTAAAGAAATAATTTTTCTTTAAGAGAAGTTTATATAGAATAAATTATATACGATTTGAAGTTATATTTATTTATGTTGTTGATAATAATATATTAAATATTATAAATAGGTAATAAATTTTATTATTAATATAAATATAAATAATTATATATTTAATATAATTTTTTAATTTTCTTTTTTTTTTTCAATGAAACCAGTAGAAACCATCTGTTCCACCCGACCCTAGGCTGTTGAACCATGTAAGAATCGGAAAATAGATGGTTCTTTAATTGATTTTGAAACTGACTAATCAGTTTGGTCTTAGTTTTGAAACAACTGATCACGGTTCGATTTCTAATTTAGAATTGAATTGTACGTATGTTGAGTCCGAGGGCAAAAGAATTGTAAGAGGGTTACCTTTCTACACTTTTACTGTACTGTGGTTTCAATTTAAAGAACGCCTCCATTCTTGTTGAAGGTCAGACCGTTAATTGCCGGGACTTCCCCAGCCTTTTTATGCCTTTTTTTTTTTTTTCCCCTTCCCTTCCGTTAAGTTGTGTTTGTTTTGTTTTATTTTGGTTATTTTAACATCTTATTTTTATTATTTTAAATAAATATTTAAAAAAATAAATATAGATGAAAAACATATTCAGATAAAAAATAAATATTTTTACATATAAACAGCTCAAACAAATTAAATACAGATACAAATCAAATCCAAATAAAAATAAAAAAATCCAACACATCAGACAGCTAATCAAACTTAATTCATTCATACTAAAAAGATTGGAACTGAACAGGCTTAGCATATTATTCCACTGTTAGAATTAGTTAAGTTGACTGAAACATTTTTCCATTTTTCTTTTGAACATAGTTAACTCGGTGATGCATCGAATGCGGTTTAACTATGGGGAATAACCAAAACCACATTTCATTTGAGAGTCCAATTACTAAGGATAATGTCACAAATTCTGAAATTTTATAAACATGTAATTAGGTATTTAAATTTTTAAAATGATTAATTTAGTACATGAACTTTAAAATTGATCAACTTAATACTTGAAAAACTTAAAAATTGATCAATTTAGTATATAAAAAAACTTGACAAAGGTATTATTGGTATGCTCGAAAGTTCTTTTAAGTACTAAATTGATTAATTTCAAAGTTCATATACTAAATTGAATAATTTCAAAATTTAAGTACCTAATTGCATATTTTGTCAAAGTTCAAGTACTATTCATGACATTAAACCTTTTATTAAAACAAACCATTTCAAAAAGAATATTTTTCATTTCAAAGTCCAATTAACATATTCTATCAAAACAAACCACTTCAAAGGAATATTTTGATTCACATTTATTCTCTGGTTAACGTAAGGGATGATATCTAAACTTTGACAAAATATATAATTAGGTACTTCAACTTTGAAATTAATGAATTTAGTACCTAAATTTTGAAATTGATCAATTTAGTACCTAAAAAAACTTTTTATGCACATCAATAGTACCTCAATGATATTGGTTAGTATACAACAAAAGTCATTTTATGTACTAAATTAATTAATTTCAAAGTTTAGGTGCTAAATTTATTAATTTTAAAGTTCAGGTATTAAATCAATTAATTTTAAAGTTCATGTACTAAATTAATTAATTTCAAAGTCCAGATATCTAATTACATATTTTGTCAAAGTTTAAAAACCATTTACCACATTTACCTTTTATTTTATATTTTTATTTCATAATCTCTCATGGTTCTATTTTTATATATTTAGTATTATTTTGAAATGTAAATTGGATTTCTTCTTTTTATATATATCTTTCCAAAAGTCTAGATTGATTTAATCTTCCTAGTATGAAACAAATACCAGTATTTTTGCTCATTGTGTAAAGAGCTTTTTATTAGGAGAACAACGGCTAAAGTTTTTATTGTTAAACTACTTTAGATTTAATAAAAATGTAAGGGTTGATGTCAAAATTGGTACTTGAATTTTCACAAAAAGTTTAATCAGACACCTGAAGTTTGATTTTGAACAATTTGGTACTTGAAGCAAATTTTTGCATATATTCTTTTTACCTAAAATTTAGTTTTGAACAATTTGAATAGGAAAATTGTACACGAAAAATTTTCTTTAGGTATCAAATTATTTAAAACCAAACTTTAGATACATGATTAAACTATTTGTGAAAGTTTAGGTAGCATTTTTGACATTATCTCAAATTGTAATTGAATACGTAGATGTAGATAGAATAGGTACAACAACCTCAATAGACCATGCTCACTAAAAGTTCTTAGTATATGAAAACAGGAAAAATAAAAAAATAAAAAAAGTAAGAAACATAGGTGGTTGAAAGGAAAAAAAAAAAAAACTAACAAAAAAAAAAATAATAAAAACTAACGATATCCTCTCAAGTGAGTTGAATTAGGTTTGGTTGGCTCCTCCTTATTGTGGTTACCCAAAAAATTGATGAAAATAATTTCTTATTGAGAAATTTATAGATTGTTTTCCTTACAATAGACTGACATTCCACATTGTTCATAGCCATTATTTACTACTAAAAACTATGAGATAATCATAAGCATTTGAAAATGCTTTGATAACATTTTAAAATTGAAACAAGTGGACAAATTAACAAAAAATCTAGTGTTAAATTCTAATTTATCTATTCTGACCATATATCTTGTTTATATATCATTTGCAGTGAAAAACATAAGCAAAATTGGACCAATCACAAGCTTGAGAAGGTTAGGAAACATTCAATATTCAAAAAATAAGAATCTAATTTGAACCCCGATAATACTTTACGCTTAAACTAAAGTTATATTTACGCCAATATTTAACAGTTGAATTATTTAAAAAAAAAAAAAAAAAACCTCAATAACATGTACAGATGATGACTTGATGCAATAACATCCCCCATCTTTTGCCATTCCATATCTCTCATCTACATCTCTTCCGTACGAGAATCATGATGATACAATCAAGGCAACAGAATAAAGGTAGCATCTGCATGAAGGAACGGGTCGGACGTAAAAGCACGATTGATGCTGGTGTAAAGGTGACAACAGCAGGATCTCATTGCTTCAACTAAAATTTTTCACACGTTATGTGCCGGAAAAACAAATGCTTTTTGTGTTTGCCTTTAGGTTCCATCAAGCAGACATTAGTCACGACAACAACAAAGCGGTCTAAGGTGAAAAATAAAAAATAAATAAATAAATAAAAGAAGAGAAAGGAAAAGAGCGTAAACTTAGAGGTACAAAACATAGATTTTGGCTTTTCACATCTTAGGAGAGTGAAAGGTATCTCCCAGATGGTGAATGGATATAGCAATAGAAAAGGCATCTGGGACGGACATGATCATGCTGCTATCAAGAATGTTGTTCCGGCCAAATTCTATTTGGATTAAACGACCAAGCCGATTGTCTGTTTGTTAGGCCTATTTTTTTATCTATATTTTATTTATATCTTATTTTTAAAGTTTTTTATGATAAAAAATATTTATTTTTCATTTGTATATGTTTTTATAAATAATCTTATTAAAATAAATATGAAACAGATACTATACCGAAGCCAAACCAATGGAACAAACACACCCAAACTAATTCATAAACCAAATAAAAAATAATAATTTTTTAAACAATTTAGTTAAAAAAAAAAATGTTATAAACCCAAACATATCCTTAAACTTATGATTAGCTTGGAGAAGCTTACCTAACCAGGAAATCTGAATTAAACTATTTAAAAAAAAAACATAATAATATTTTAGTTGTAATTGTAAATTTTCTCATGATAATTGATTAAAGATTATATATATTCTTATTGTTTCATTATGATATTTATTATTTAATTAAAATTGATTGATATTAATTTGTTCTTTTTTAAATATTATTTTTTAGGTTCAATATATATTCCACCATTGGCGACTAAATGTTATTATTATTATTTTTTTGTTAATCATGTTAACTTTGTGGAGTATAAATTTTATTTATTTGGTTATGACTCTGATTATGTATTAATTGTTTGAAGTATTTTGTAGCTTATCACTTTTATTTGTGAATGACTTTTATAACTAGATATATATTTTTTATCTTGGCCAAATATGTTTGTAGATTGTTGATTAGATGGTTCTATAGAGCATTATAAATCATGGATTGCTATAAATTAGTTAGTAAATGTACTTTGTTGGCAGATGACTAGCCCATGGTTGAATGATTTTACATATGGCAATAGACTATGAATGTGATAGGTTTATGAAGGATCTATTGTGATTTACAATTTAAATTTTACGGAGTAATTTAAAGATATAAATATCTGCACAAATGTAAAAAATTAAAATAAAGTTCAAATTTATTTATAATCCGAATAGAACTACACTGTTATTTAATGGTTTCCATAACTTTTAATCCAAATTGATTTGAAGTGGAAAAAAAAAACCTATAAAGTATAGTCTGGTTTAGTTTGATTTTTAATCAAAACTAAACCAGATCGATTTGTATCCACCTCTATTTGTCCATCTATATCTATCTGTATTTATATGTAATAAGTATAATCAATATATGAGTAACCACGTCTGCATCTTTTTTTCATTTATTTTTTGACAAACATCCCGATTCATACATAATACATAAAACAAACAGTTAGAAACAAATGGAAAACATAAAAAAAGTAAAGAAACCACACGTAACCTTAATCCATAACCAAAAGCATCCCAATAACTCTAGCATATTTCCCAAGAAAATAGATATGGTTCAGAGCATAAACGGCATATCTACGATTTCTTCAAAACTCCTCAACAAATTTTGGGTAAAGACAAAAATGTTGAACATGTTTAAGTTCACAAGGTCCTTATATGGATGATTTCCTATTTACACAAGTATGCATGCGAGACCATGTTTTTTCTCCCTCACAAAAGTTTTTCAATGTGAAAGGAGCCATTTCATCAGCTCTAGTCTATTTTATTGACTACTTCTTCAATTAGATTTTAGATTTTATGCATTAAATTGATTATCCGTAATAAAAGTGCTCTCAGCTTAGTATTTACACAAGAGTGATTCAAGAATAGTTTAATCAAACCATTCGAGTAGTCTATTGAGTTAAGCTTGAGCTTCATATGTTTGGCTCTATTAGGCTTATGAACCCAATCAAACTATATTAAAGTCAAACTAATTATAAATGTTAATCAAATTTAAATCAAGTTTAATAACATTATTTAAATTAGAATTTAAAATATTTTTTTAATAATTTAAGTTTAAACGAGCTTAATCGAATCAAGCTCGAACTTATGTAGTGTTATTTTGAACTGAACTCAAACTTGAAATTTTAAACTCGTTCCAACTTGAATTGAGTTTAAGCTTTAAAATCCAAATCAAGCTCAAACTCAAACTCAAATTCAGCATTGCACCATATCAACTTGATTTGTTTGCAGCAACCAGCAATCAGCTATTTGAACATAACAAAACAAGGTTACTTACCCCCGCTCAGTGTTACCCATCAGCATTGGCCATTCTAGCAAAAAGTTGTTGGCAAATTCACAGGGATGGTTTTCCATCCCAAATCCACTATTGAAAAGATGGCTAAGCATAAAATACAAGGTCATTTACATCCGTCAAACTTCCAAAGACCCATCAACCACACTAGTAAATTATTTCAAAATCCTACAATAATTTCCTTGTCATCAAAATTACCATAAAGTTGGCTAAAGAAATTTGAGACGTATTTTCTTGTCGTTTTCTATTTTATCTGTTTAAGTGCATTACAAACAATAGCAGCACCCGTAGATTTTCCTTAAAAAAATAAAATAAAATAAAATAGTTTGACCTATATTTAGTTATTTACATAGGACATCAGAACATAGATTAGCTCCGCAAGGCAGCAACAATCTAAAAATCATCAGTACATATAGAGACCTTACTATATATTTCCAAAAATAAATCTCAAGCAAGCTCCTGATCTTCCAGATGAGCAACTCCGTTGTAGGACCATCCTATTCAGCCTGATTCTATTTGATGCTCTCCACTATAAAGGTCTTTTCTCATTCACTGAAGAACCATTCCCATAACAATACAGAAAGATTTTAAGCAAGGTTCTAACATGCTTGCATCTTTATTTTTTTAGGGTAATTTCTTAATTTAATTTTTCCATTAAAAGGAGCCAATAGAAACTCATGGCAAGTACTCCATTCAAAAACCTATTACCTTCCTATGTGTTTGCAAAACCCTACACAGAAGATGTAAGCATGCGATGCATAGAAATCATCGTATTCTTCTGGAAGACTAAGAAATCCTAAAGTAGGCCTAGTTATATAACTATCATGAAGCAATAACGTAAGTAAAAGAATTAATGATTAAATACAAAGGCATCGTTGCCCCATGGCAAGAGAAAATGGATATTGCTCATTAGCCCCCGCAATCAAAAAATGGATGCCTTCCAATCATGTCACCAGACACACAGGCTTCACACTCAGAAAAGAGGCACCACTTGACTATTAAGTGTAAAAGAAAGGGATGTCATGCAGGACAATAGGGTGAGTAAAGGAGATATGTGGGAGAGAGGAAGAAGTAGATTGAGAGCACAACTTATCAATTTTAAGACATTACGTTAGATAGACATATATATTTATATATATATATAGTACTTTAATCAAAAGGTTTAAGAAAGCCAAAAGAATCATAAATGTCAAGGGAAGACTTGTGAAGAGTCAATGTGCCAACCTACTTGGCTCTGAACCCTCCCCTCAACTATAAATAGCTAACATGTTTGGTTTGCAGAGTAGAACAAGGTAGAATAAATTTCAATTCTTAGGGAATAAAACCAAGAACTGATAACTATTTTTTGTTGTTCCTTTAAAATCTCATGAGCAGATCTGAAAATATGCTAGAAAAGATCAAGGTATAGCTATTCCGCTAGTTTAACAAAGGAATTGCAATTGTTCATTTTACAATAGCAGCAATTCAGTGAAATAGTAATCCTATCAACCAAATTCAGGAATAGATTTGTAATGATATCAACCAAACATATGATTAATGTATTTTGGCTCTACTGGTGAGGTGTTTAATAGCATTCAGGTGAAATACTGTCATAGGGATCTACTAACATGGCTAATAAGGTCTCTCTCTCTCTCTCTCTCTCTAAAATTACAACCGGTAAATCATTACTGTCATCTGATTCAAAAAGTGATTAGCATATGTTAATTGAAGGACCTAATCGAAGAGATAAAGGGCTTATCACACAAGTGGCTTGCATTAAAGGCTAATCCCCAACATCATACTGAACAATGCAATGTAAGTGGGTAATAACTCGACCACGACACCAACTCTAGATTGAAGATGCTAAGACGTGATTTGTGCTTGCAATTTGAGCAGCTCTTAAAATAAATTAAGCTAATATTTAGCAGCCATTCAGCCACCACATTGGGATGGCTATTACATCCAGGAATAGTATGGAATCTTTCCAATATTATTAACCCTTCCACGGTGCCACCTCATTTTAGTCAAAGACCACAACACTGCACATGGATTTCCCTACCTTTGAAGGTTTTAACCCCAGAAGTTAGGCTGGGATATACCAAGGTTTTAACCCTAGAATGAACTGGAATCAGCAGTTGTGGCCATTTATGGCAACATTGACATGTTGTGATGCCTATCAAATGGGCATGAATTAGGTGAACAGAATTGGTTTTTCTCAGTATATTTGCAAGGGTTTGGCAATAAAAGTATGTAGATGTGGTTGATAATTTAAAATCCCAGGCAATGTGTCAGCATAGAGACTTATCGAAAAAATTTGAGAAATTGGCCTTAATAGTGAGTCCTTACCAGTGGCTGATTTTTTCCTGTCCATGACTTCAATATCTAATCATGGGTAAAGTTCAGGTAATAAATGTGACATTTACCCAAAAGTAAATAAGTGTCTAGCTATTCAATGTAAGCTGAAATCATTAGATGTCTACCATCAGGTTGAGGTGTTGTACAATTTGATTTCTATACTGCCCCAAAAATGACAAAACATAAAGCTGGACCTGTGGGTGAGTTCTTGAAACAAGTAGATAATTGGCTTGCTCAAGGAACTAGAAAAACTTTGTAAAGTTCAAGCAAGAACTAAGCATTCTGATGAAAAGGTAGGTTTGATTGAGAACTTATAATTGTATATGCGGCTTATCATGAATTTATACCCTATTAAACAAATATCAAAAGCACTAAGACAAACTCCAGAGCCAGCTCTCATTCCTAAGTAGTATGCTCTACAAAGATTATCAGAGAAGCTGGAAATGTTGCAGTGAGCTGAGAATGCTTCGATACACCCTATTATCTCTTCATAAGATAGTGGCACCTAAGCATGCTGCTGAACCTCTTAGGGTGCTGGAAAATTGCCTCATCTACACAAGAAATTCAGTTTGCGAACTTCAACAGAACATATTCCTCATAGTTCTATTAATGTTCATATAAGAAAAAACAATAATATAAAATGTTAAAACTGACCTTTAAAAACTCACATACCAACTGACTGACTTTCTTGATAGTTAGGATACATTTCTCCATTTCTTTCTTTCTTTCCAAATCCATGGCTCTTTTCTTTTAACTTGATCTGAGTCACACTTCAAGCTTCTGTCCGCTTACCATTCAACCCATATTTGCTCATTATAAAGCAAGAACTTGCTTTTATTTTTAACAAAGCAATGCAGCTAAAATTTAACTGGTTAGTCTACCAACATGACTTAATTTATAAAACCTAAAACCTATGTACCGGTGAATTATAGCTTATGCTATGTAAGTTAGCTTTAAAGAGTATCCTCACTGGAATTTGAAACCAATACATCATGATAATTGATGTACCAGTATTCCTGAGTCAAACATTAGGCCAAGACCTTAGATTGAGATAACCCTTCAGCGCACGAATTGCAGCCGCATTGTGCACTAAGTAGCTACGAGAAAAGACAGAGCATTAAATTGTGTGGGTTCGTTGGTGATGGTATCATTTGCCAATATGAAAATATATATACATATATTTCATCTTGCTAGTATCAATATATAAAATAGAACCTTTCATAAATTCCTGTAAAATTAGACTTATTTATCCATTGTTTTATTTAGTTAAAAACAAAATAAAGATTATAATAAAATACAAGGAAGACAGTTAAATTAGACATTACCGAGATATGAGATTCGGATCGGATGGTTTCCTGTATATCATATTTGAAATGATACAACACAAAACCGAAAAAAATAAGACACAAATGAGATAGATAGGAAAACGCACAATCAAAACTGACCTTTGAATATTAAATATTCGGTAGGTTTGTTTGGCTTTGTTTACGTTGTATTCGTAATGCTGTGCCTGTATCTTGTCTCTGTTCTTGTTTATATATTTGACAATTAAGTAGAAGGAAATCAAAATAAGGAAACAAATGAAGAAAACTTACAGTATTACAAGCAAATTGAACTTCAAGAACTCAAAATTTGTCACTAGTAACAAGAATATGATTGAATATGTATATCCAAATAACAAACTCAATTGGAAATAAAAGTTTACCAATTTAACATTCATATAAACAACTAAATCTGAACAAGATCTATCAAGAACTTACACATACACTAAAAAATCATTCATCAATCAAGAAAACCTGTTTGTCGCCAAACCGCATTCCGCACTTGACGGAGATCTCTTCCTTTAAGCGTCCTCCCGGCTCCTTCCAGCACGGAGCACGCTGCTCTCTGCGACCGCGCCAAACTCCTCGCCACGATTTCGTGCGGCGGTAACATCTCTCCTCCGTCACCATCCTCGTCCTCCTCTTCCTCTTCCTTATCGTCAAACTCCCTCTGCCTCCGCGGCATCACTGGAACGTTAACCGGAGCAGATTGGTGATACTTCGCCGAAGAAAAGAGTGAAGACGAGCTCGTCGGGAAACGCTCCTGCGGCGGTTTTGGAATCCCAGGAATCATACGCGACGGTGATGTGGCGGCAGTGGAGAGAGATTGAGAAGCCCTGTGGTTGAATACCGATCGAGCTGTGTGATCGGGAAGCGCCGCGAGGATGCCAAAACTCTCCGTGATGGCGGATGAAGAAGGAGAAGAAGATAAAGAAGAAGAAGAAGAGGAAAGGCGATTGAGGCGGTTGATTGGGTGACGGAAGGGAGCCGGAGAAGAGGAAGGAGCGGTGGAGTGGCGCTGGTTCAGATCGGAGAGAGAGAAGTCGGCGGTAGAGAAGATATCGTCTTCGGAGAGCTCATCGCCGGTCGAGGAAGGGCTTAAGGTTTGCGGCGTAGTGAGTGATAAGTCGCCGAGAAAGCGTTCGGTCGAAGGCGATTTCGATTTCGCGGGACCAAATCGGGTTGGAATCCGAATATCCATTTCTTTAATCAATCAATCAGGTAGAGAGAGAGAGACAGAGCAGAAGAGAGTAGAGAGAAAAGAAGAGAGTGTGAGAGAGTGAGAGAAATAATAGATGCCGGTTGGTTTTATTTGGTTTTGGTCAATGAACGGTTGAGATCCAATGAGCGAATTAATCATGGAGGGAAGGAGAGGGATTGGTCATAAGTGGGGTGAGGTGTAGAGGAATTGGGTCGGTGAAAAGTGAGTGACGTGGCAGCATAGGATGTTAGAGAGTAGCGTGGGGCAGGGTTCGTTAGTGAATGGAGAAAAACGTGGAAGAAAACACATTGAAAGCAGCTGACTCGGACTCTCCGTGTGCGTGTCGTTCGTATTGGTCATTGTCGGCAACGGCTCGGCCCATTAGAAGATAGAACTTCACTCATTACTTGGCTCCCTCGTGTTGATGGATGGCTACTGATGATACGCATAAATAAAAGAATAGTATAATTTGGTTTTATGGTATTTAAAATGATTTAAGTAACAGGTTAGAAATATACATATGTATATATGTATTGATATATTCTTATTCAAAACTCATGATTTGATTGTCCGGTTGGATTTTTATTGGAAAATATATAACCTTATCATGAAAAATTAATAAATAGTTTTTTTTTTAAATAACTATAACTTCTTATTTCACAATAATAAAATTATATATTATAATTACTTCCTCAACTAAATATAAGAATAGGTTTGTAAAAGAGAACACTTACACTTTGTTTGGGTATGATGGAATGATCTAGAAAGGAAACAAAATGGAGGAGATAAATTATTAGGTAATTTGAATCATTTCATGTGTTTGGATAATGAAAGGGAAGAAAATAGAGTCTAATACATGTCTAAGGTTCCTATACAAAATAATTACTAATATACTGTTTGAATGAAATTAATTACCAATTTTCAATTACAAAATCACGTTTAAGAAACATGATATGTAATTTTATACAAAAATCGCGTGAAAGAATCACGATTTAATGTTGGACTACGGTCGCAATATCGCGATATAAGTATTTTGTACGAATATCGCAATTAATAATCGCGATATTGCTCCGTACGTCAAATATATATCACATTTTATAGTCGCGATATACGCGTATATATCGCATTTTAAAGACGGGATATACGTGGATTTACTGTTCACTCGTATATCCTGTGATAAAAACCCGATTTTTTGTGTGGTAAATTAATAGTTATTTTCATTTTGACCTTATTTAAGGAATTAATTTCAATTAGTGTCCTAAACAAGAAATTAATTAGAATAAATGGATGAAACATTAATTATTATAAATGAAAAAATAAGTTATAATGATAAATTACTTATATGCCCTTAAATGATAATATATAATTTTAAAAAAGAAGTGTATAAGAGTAATTTTAAAGATTTTCCCCATTTTCCTCCTACTTCTCTCCATCTTGGAGAGGACAAAAAAAATGATGGAGTCTATAGAAAATATTATATCCATTTTTCATTTCGTTATCTTTTCCTTTCAAAACCAACAATTTAATCCCCTCTCATTTCCTCTCATCCAAACTAATTCTCGCATAATTCCCATGTACCAAATACAACATTAATCTATCTACTTTTATGAAACCAATCATATATAAGACATGCAAGTATTATAAAAAATACTATTAAAAATCGTCAATCATCACTTCAATGATCTCTTGAGTAATAATACATTCAAGCACTAATATCTTTAATTTGATAAATTTTTACTAGTATTTAACAAGGTTGTATTTGCAAATTCATTGAAAAGAGTGAGTCAATTATAGGGCATTAAAAGCTGGTTGTGGGGGTTGTCTCTATGTTCTTGATATGGCATTTTTGTGATTGGCTGGAGGGGTCTTATATAGAGTAAAAGTGGTGAAATTTGTAGAAAGAGTACATGTAATTTAAAGGACTAAAAGAGTGACTTGAAATACATCAAGTCATGTTTTTTTAGAGACACATTTTGAAAATACTTTCAATTACAAATCAGGGACATTTTCCTACAAGGGTTTAGTCACATGCGACAAGTATATCCAATTAATTTAGCCGAATATTTAAAGTTATCCATTTATTTCAATGATCATGAAGATGATGGCAATCATAACAACCGTCATTCAACAGATAAGTAATACAACCAACATACAAGAAGCAGTATCAAGCATAAGCAAATAGCAGATTATTGGAACTCCTTCACTTGAGCATAATTATTCACTTGATACGATCTTTTGAAATACTTCGAGTTTGAGAACTCAAACTCAAGATGTCCTGAACAAGGGAATGAACAATATAATAAGAATTCCCCTTAAAATTCTCTAGCCAAATTTATAATTCCACTATACTCGTTATATTTCCTAGGTATATAGTTTTTCCTTAAATGGCTATATCTTGATCGTTTAAGTTTGATTTTCGCTTATGAATAGTAATTTTTCATCATTCCATTTTTTGAATTTATATTTCTTAAATAGGGCTCAGGAAGGTCTAAGAAAACTAGGGATCAAATTCGGTTCTTTAGGGTTTTCTTCTCGTTTTGATGTTTTTCTAAGGTTTTGCCACTTCTAAGGTCATCTGCCTTACATAATTGTGCATCCTAACTATCTATAGTGTTTATTCAAGAGTTTCTTATGAACATGGCTATTCAACTAACATCTATCCTTCATTTATCTATAATATGATTTCAAAATTTATTTCTATAAGGATATCGTTATCATTTGCTTTGATCTTTCCTATGATGTTTTCAAAAGTCTTGAAAATATTACCTTTGCAAGTCTAGGGTCTCATCATTCAAAGATGGTCGATAAAAGTTCTTTTTGCTATTTTCTCTTTAGTATACTTAAGTTGCTACTCCTAAACTTAAAACCAAAAGCTTTTATCATCAAAGAAAGTTGAAAACTACACCTTAATTGGTCTTTAGGGTTTTTAGCATGCATGTAAGCAAGATGTAGGACGTTTTCTCCTCATTGTTGTTCACCATTGCATTTAACTTCTTTCTTCTTTCGTTGAATCTTTAAGGTAACCTTCCAAACATGAAGCCTAGAACTCACACTTGTGAGCTCTTTAAGGCTCATGGCCAAAAGGAAAGAAGAAGGGAAATAAATTTTTCTTAACTTTATCTAACTATAGGATGTTGAAATCAAGGAGAGCTAAGAGAGGTGAAGGAGCTTCATACCCCCTTTTGTGCCATGGAGGTCATGTCATTCATGGGGAAAGAGGGGAGAGAGATTTCCTCAATATATACTATACTCAAATATGGGTCTTTAGCCTCATACTCAATATAGAATAGAGAGAAATGAAGCTTGAACCATGATAGCTCTTTGAAAGCTTTAAGATTTCTAAGAAAAAAAGGATGAAACTTTATTTTACTCAAGTCATCCTTGCATTAAGATGATAAAGCTAAGAACTTGTGTTTTATGACGAGTTTCTTAGACACAACTTTATGCCATGGATGATGATGGAAATTCACTTTGTCTAAGTTCCACATTTCATCATATGTACCCTAAACATGAAGCTCTTAACATGATGAGTTGAGCTCATGCCTTAAGGTTTTAGGAACTCATGGAAGACAAAGAAATCACCAAACTATAACTTCACAACTCAAGAATCATCGTTCCTCATCCCTAGCACAAGGCATCATAGGGTATACATAAGGATTATGATGGTTTTGATTAATTTCTACACAATATTTACTAAATATCATACCTATGGGATGTAGGTCTTTACCTTAGAAGTGTTTTGTGATGGACATGTGTGTATGCATGAGGAAAGGGAGTAAGAGCCAAGAGGTAAAAGATGAGGAGAGGAGGCAAGACAAGAGAGAAAAAGGAGGAGAGATAAGAATGAGGGAAAGAAAAAGAACTTGAAATTAATAAGGCAAAGGTAGTTTTTGACTTGGATTAAGGATTAGATAGAAGTATTTGAAGTTTGAAATTTGAGAAAGAGAGAAAAGAAGGGGGTAGCTAGCAATTTTGAGAAGAGAGAGGAGAGAAAAAAGAGAGCTATGAGAGAACTTGTGGTGAAATGTAAAGGGGTAGGTTTTAATGCATGAAATATTGTATTATATAGAGAGAGTTTTGAGATTTGAAAAGTGAGAGAGAGAGAGAGAAGAGAAGAGAAAGAGAAGAAAAGAATGAATGACTTAGGGAGCTCC